>JANAVB010002395.1:26339585-26514142 GCA_029216955.1 Iris pallida
TGAGTTACGAGGCCCGGCCTCAGCAAAGGTTTGTAGCACGCTCACACGAAAATTGAGCCTCATCGCGTAGTTGCGTCTTTGATTTTAAGCCGTAAGGCAAACACGACTCGATAGGTTAACGTTGTTGGCACGAGAAGGGTCTTGAGGCAAGGTATGAGTTAACATTGTCATTGCAAGCACGAGATGGTCTAGAGACACAGAATAGGCCAAGGCGTCGGTCCTAAAACTGATCCTAAGGCAAGAGTAGAAACACAATCATAAAGGGGACTAAGTTACACAAAGTAAATCAAACGTGTCAGTTTTGTGTGGGTGGGCGAGGAGCTCATTCCACCAGTACAGTTGAGTACTGACACCCATATAGTTTTCATGTGCAGGCACAGGTAGAAGCTCGTGGCGCGGAGCTCGCTTGGATGCGTCGAGGCACGGAGTGCCTTGGTGATTCGAAGCGTGCGGCCGCATGTATTCAAGACTTATATAGGACATAATGTATGGACATCGCCTTCCAAAGCATCCGTTGGCTCAAGACTTGTAATTGAGAGATGAAAGAGAGCTGAGTGACTTGTAATGTGAGAAGAGTGAGCTTGAGAGACTTGTAATCTTGGCCTTGCGTCATTGTAATCATTGTTTCAATACCAAAAAAGAGCTTCTTTTGTATAACTTGTGTTTTGTTCTAATTTCTGCTGCTATTATTCAATGTCTCTGCATGGGACTTCTGTGCGACGACCCCGTCGCAGCCGCTGAAATCGGCCGTTATGGAACCCGCCTTGCACGAGCACAATCTAGGCTCGTGCGGCATCACGCCTTAGCGAAGACGATCGCTCTTACGGGAGTGGGGCGTGACATAATGGTATCAGAGCACGGCTTTACGTCCTTGGACTATCGATTGAATTCTTTAACTCCGTTATTTCTGCAAACTCTGAATTGTTGCTTCCGCAAAGTCGTTATCGTTGGTGCACTCTCTCTCAAATGTCCCACGGGATTTCCATACAATAAGTCTAACTATTTTACAAAACATTGGAGAACAATTTTTGATAAAATAAAAAGTTAGTTGCGTAAGCACGGTTGGCTAAGTCGGGCTGGGCATATAAACCAAAGTTGCGTCGACCTTAGCAAAGTCGAGTGCAGGAATTGAATAGTATCGAGCAAGAATGGGTTGAACTCAATTGAGTAAATTGAGATGACTATCGATAGGGGTGCTATCGAGCGACGATAACGTCGAAGCGATATAGATGAGCGTGCTTGTAAATTAAAGGAATGGTTCGAACGGGATTCGAAAAAGTCAATTTTGATTCGAATGATAGTTTTGAGGATTTGTTGAATGACTTCATTCCTAAGTGGTGTATGCGATAGCCTCAGGAATGTCGATCGATTGATTGAGGATGTGGGATGTTGATGAGTCTATCAACAAGCGTCGCGTTATCCTAAGCCTTAGATTGAGTGTCGTTGAGCAAGTTGTAATCTTGAAGATTTGGACGAGTTGGTTCGAACGACCTAGAAATTGACACACACGGAACGTGCACGGGATTGAGGATTGTGCGAGTATGAAATACAAAAATTGTTGAGTAGGTGGAACTGAATCGAAGAAAAGTTAAGGTGTACGAATGGATGACTTGATTGAGGAAATCAATAAGGATCGTACAGAAAAAGTTAGCACGATGAAAAGATAGCGTGCATGAAAAGTGGAATTTTGAAGTTACGTAATGACTCTAAGGATTGGATTGAATGTTGCTCGATGTTTTGAGTTAGCAAAGGATTGATGCTGTAACACCCAATTTTCCAGATGAGGGTATTTTTGAAATTTTGTAATTATAATTATTATTCATTGATATTTATTTCACATTATGATTTTTGGTGATTTTTAATTATTTTTAAACTATTTAAAAACTGTTTTAAGTCATGACTTGTGATTTTGGTGTACAGCTAGTGAAACCATAGAGACTGCATGACCTAGAGCCTAACCATGTCATTAGGATGATTTTAATTATCATTTTTAGCCCAGGGGTATTTTAGTCATTTTGACTTATTTGAATTATTTGATGATTTATGGAATTGGTGAATTTTAGGTTGACTTGACTTGTTGAGACCTAGTGAAATAGCCTAGAAGCTAACCCTAGCCATGGTGACCCTAGTCTAACTTAGGTTAACCTACTTTTAGTCATTAGAAACTAATTTTAGAATGAGGAGACTTGGTTTAGTGGATTTGAGTCATGGTTTATAGTTTCATGAAATGACTTATGGCTAAATGGTTTATTTGATCATGACTTGGCCCATGGCCCATAATAGAAGCCCTAACCCTAACCAAGCCCTAAATGACCAGCCATAGGGATCCCCACCCTATATAAACACTTATTCTCTAGGGCTTGTCTCCTTCTTTCATTCATTTCAACATTGGAAAAAGAAAGGTATTGTCCCTCTTCCAAAAATCCCCATAAATTCATTTTAATTTCTTTTTAATCCTAGTTTCTTGCATTAGAACCTAATACTCCCCTACTTTCTGATTTTGGGGTTTAATCCCAGCTTTGGGCCAATTTGGAGCTTTTGGCATCAAGAGGAAGAATCCCCAATTTGAAGCTTTTCTAAGCTTTTTGCACACATAGGTAAAACCCTTTAAATTGATGTAATTTTCAGCTTTCTTTGCATGTAGGGCTAGATCTAGGAGTCCCCTAGGTGTCCCCAAAATTTGGGTGATTTTCGTGTCCGTTTGGTGTCCGTATCGGACACGTGTCGTAGTGTGGTGTAGGTGTTTGTTGAAATGCCTCTATGGAGTGAATGTTATTATTTTTCGAAAAAAATTATATATTTGGGTAGATCTTCATGTGTAGATTAAATATATTTATGTCTGAGCACGATTCTGTAGGTTTTTTGTGTCCAAAACGGACACACAGCTCGTGTACGATACTGCGCACAGGCACCGTGCAGTGTCATGCTGCTCGACCTTGATTGCGGACACAACACGCAATGGTTTGACACCAAACTTCATGGACATGTGGCCCTAGTGACTGACACCATGCCCAAGAAATTTCGTGAGTCCTCGATCAGTGTGCACGGAGAAATCGCGTGTGTACTGAATCGAGCCTTGCGCGCACAGTCTAGAAAATGACAATGATACGCTGTAAAATCTTTGGACACAAGTCACTTGGACACGTTGCAGGCACTTATGCACGTAGTCCTATAGTTGGCGAACACCTAGACACAACCACGAGGTGTCTCGTGTCGTGTGTCGTGTCCTAGCCCAACTCGCACACGTGCACGAGGCTGCCCTGTGTTAACTTTTGACACATTGTATGATTCACGTTTTGGACACGTCGTGTCCACTTTTGTGGACACGAACCGACCTGTATAATACCACATTATGTTCACACATGTTTAACAACCAATTAATTGATGATTTAGTTTAATTTTTATATCCAAATTTGCATTTCCCCATTATTTCTGATACCAAGTGTTATGTTCGAATTTCCTGAAATTGATTCTATTTCAAACTGAATTTCTGATATTTTACTTATCTTATTAATTCATTATACGTGTACTAGATTACTGCAATGCTTGGTTGTGAGTTGGTGTTAGAAATTGGTTTCAAAATTGATTTTTGATGTGAAATTGATGCAAGTGTGGTTACTGCCATGTTAACCTGTGAACCCGATATCAATCTGAGAATTTATATACACTGTATACACGCACAGATCCTATTACACTAGCTACTATTTCCCGAGAATACGACTACCTACTGTTCTTCATACACATCACATTTCCCACACAACAAATCTGAAACTTGCAAACTGAATTGCCTTTCACTAAGCCACATTATGAAAACTGAAAACACATTAGGGTGCTGTCCTATATTAGACAGGTTTATGTTAATCCTATTCCAGATTAATAGTTGACTTGAGTTATACAATTATAGATTGGGTTATGTATGTATGTGTGTGTGTTGATTTTGATTTCGAATTTGTGATAGGAATGTGTACAGTGGCACTTGGCCTGCATACCTGAGATGAGTTTGGGTTTTGGGTGTCTGATACTTGTATGTATCAGAGATTTTGAGAGGGATTAGCCCCTAGAAAATGAGTGTTTTGGAATATCTTGATTGGGGGCTAGTCAAGTAATAGATATAGTAGTGGGTAGAGAGAGGTTATGAAGTATTGAAGGTTAGGCTTGGCTTTGCAATAGCAGGCTGACTTGGCTTGCACTGCAGGATAGAGCAGTGGCAGTTGCAGAGCAGTGGCTGCTGCCCTTGGGCAAGCAAGAGCCTTGCTTGGCCTTGCCATGCCTTGGCAGCATGCAGCAGCTACTTGCCAGTGCAGTAGAGAGTAGTAGCAGCAGACTGTTAGTTTGGGGTTTTGGTAGATTGCTAGTATCTTGAGTTGGTACCAGTTAAGTCTTGATTTGGGGAGTTTAGTTTCAGGTTGACCCAGAGTTTAAGGTTAGTTTAGTAAGATGTTTAGTTTAGAAATTTGAATTATAGATGTTAGTTCATATCAGAGAGTGGGTGAGCAGGCCATTGTAACAGTCAGTTAATGATAGGAAGGGGCTCGAGAATTGAAGAGTTTTGTGTAACTGAAGCAGAGTAAGAGGAAGGATATAGTGGTGCCTAGGACAGGGGTTCACCCCTCTGTTCGAGCAGTAGGCCATTGGCCTGTGTAGCTGAGGTATTGTTATAGGTGAAGGACATAAGAGTGTAATTATATGTATATTGTATAGTGTCTAGTATCCTAGTTATATCTACATGTGTAGGAGATGGAGTAGGGTTTGAAAGTGTCTATGGAGTGTACTCTTGATAATATCAGAGTTTGAATAAAGAGAATAGCATGTATCAGAGGGAGGCTAGAGGAATGCTTGAATGGTTCACATTCACATAAAACTGTTCAGTCCAGTTTATATGGATTGTTTCATCCTTTGATGTTCAGTCATTCACATAGTTATTTTTAGCCTTATATATGTATTAGATGTTGTGAGGGTGATATGAGTTTAAGAGGTAAATGTAGGAAATGGCTATATTAGTAGATGGTGTTCATGGATACCAAGGTTATCCTACATCTTGGGTATTAGTATTAGTTAGCTAGTCTAGCTGGATTTGACTTGTACTAGCCAGTTGATATATGATATTAGGCAGGTTGGCAGCCTTGTTTTGGCTTGGCATGAGTATAAGGGTTAGCCTTGTGTGGATTTTAGTCTGCATTATAAGGGAATTTCTCCCTTGTATTAGTTTCCATCTATCCAAGTTCAGTCCATACTAAACCTTAGTGTCCTTCCCCTCATCCAGTCCAGTCTTCCCTTTTCTGGATATCTTAGGTATATTCATAGTATGTAGGAAATGCCTAGTAGTAGAGTGGTAGGTAATAGCCTATGATTAGGAATATGAGTTAGTTATCTTAGGGTTGACCCAATAGTCTAGAGTTGACCAAAACCCTAGATAGTTGACCTTTGACTATGTTGACTAGATAGAAGCCCAAACCCTAAATGTTGACTTGGGTTGACCCAGAGTTGACCAAGTTTGACCTAGACAGTTGACCAGGTTTGACTTAGAGTTGACTTTGACCTAGATTGGCCTAGAAATCATGTAGATTGCATCATAAACTTCATTTATCTTATTTTAAGCACATTATAACCTGTATTACTCTGTTTAGGACATTGTGACTCTGGTGCAGGCATCTGATATTATACTACTCTTTTCAGAGTATCAGGCGAGTACATTCTCTGATAGTTCTCTCATTTATTTGTCAATTACTGTATTTCAGTTCTAGTTAGCTGTATGTGATTCTATGTTACAAATACGTATTTTTATTTCTGAATCCATGTATACGACACACATACTTACTCGTCTTACCTCTATTATTCGAATCACCATACGAATCACTATTCGAATCACCCTATTCGTATCTTCATATGTTGGTTGGACTTTTATTCGATTGATGTGTCGGACTTTGGATTCATTTGTATTAGATGGGCGGGGAAATACTTGATTAGACATGTGAACATTTCCACTATTTGAACCACCCCCTGTGAATATATTCGAACGATAGCCATTCCACACCCGGTCAGGTGTGTGATGTGCCGGATTTACCCTTAGCCGTTTACATGTCTAACTAAGTATTTTAAAACACACTTGGAGAATTTATTCGAATCATTATTAGAACATCATGTGAATCACTATTCGTATCACCTTATTCGTATCACCTTATTCGATTCACCTTAACTAGAATAATGATTAGAATTACATTCGACTCATCTTATATTAGATTCACATTGGGATTACACTCGACTCATATTGTACCATCTGAATTCATTATGTTATTCTAGTTCAGCTAGATCTTATTTTACAGTCTTCTTTGCTATGTTTCTCTTCTTGTTTAGTTACTTACTTTCTTGTACTTTATCTGTCTCTCTATACCATCACCTGAAAATTAAACTGCCATATTCATCAATACAACTGCCTATAACTGTTTTATAGTTCTCTGTCATTTACTTGGGTTTTCTAGATGAGATTGTGCTCGTTCCTGTCCTGACTGGACCTGTTGAAAATATTACAGATGCTTGTCCTGAGGACATTTGCCCTACTTGCCTTGGAGCAGGAGATGGCTTAGCTACCTATGGCCCCGACACTCAGGAGTGATCGGGAGTTTAGTTAGTCTGTCTTGTTTTAGTTTTCCTGTTTAGATCTGGAGTTGTATATAGAGATTTGAGACTTGAGATGTATTGAGATTTTGAGTTTGTTGTTATTATATTAGTAGTTTTGTTGTCTTCAATTTCTTAGTGATATTTCTGTGTTATCTTATCGTGCTTAGGCTGTGATTGAGTTACACTATATCATATACTTGTCCTCCATTCGGAGTTGATCTTGACGAGTACATTATATTCTGCATGAGTTGATGGTTAGTTAGAGACTTAGAACAGCGTTCTACCGCCGACACTGCGACGTAGGCTGGGCATTGTTACGTACTCGTACCCTCATATTGGGTGCGGGTCGTGACAGATGCGAATTGAAAAAATACGTTGGTCGATAACTTAAGATAAACAGATGAATAATACGTGAAATTGGTTTGAGAAAATTGATGTTGTGAATGATTTGAGGATAATGATCGAACTTGAATTGAATGTCGATGAGATTATCCAGTCGGGCGATTGCATCATTCGCACGACTCGAAATTGGTTGCTGTAACGCCCCAGTCCCAAAATACCTAGGACCAAGTACGTGAACATGCCAGCTACACATATACGAAGAACACTCCAATATATGGAATCCTCATTATGCACATAAGCTGTAAATAAAATAATCACAGGCCAGAGTAACATATCTAATCTCATCACAGCTCAACACAGAAGATAATGAAGTCCAAATATATAAATAAGAGTATCAAAAGATAGCCGGGTGAACATACTCACTCCAAACAGCTATGAAAATAGTCTCACAAGATCGGAGTCCGACCTCCGTAAAATAGAAAGAAAAGAGATGTAAAATAATGTCCACAACTGTCTCAGATAAGAAATAGACTAGAAGTCATAAGGCACTGCCTCATCATCAATGTAGGATAGCTCCAATACCGCTCCGTACTCCTGTGGAAAATCGTCTAAACCTGGAGAGATAACCAGGTCCTCAGGGGACATAGCAAGATACAAGAAAACACCATGCCATATAAACTGTAATAATATAATAAGAGAGAAAGGTATGCATGCAACCGGGTTCCTGATCATTCTACTGTGAATATGCAGTTGAGATACATTCCTTTGACGCATGAGCCCTGACTGAATATAGGATCCGGTATAGTCCCCTCTTGGGTACCAGTGACCAAGAGCATGACGTTCAAAAACGACAGTGGCCAACCTGAGAGGCTCATACCCGTATCTCCAGTGGAGCTTCCGGGTTACAAGGGAAGTGCAATCGAAGCCCATACGTCAGGTAATGTTCTCCCCACCCAATGCCTAGTATCATCATCTCCATGACTGATATGTACCTCTAATAACCGCCAAGTCTTCTAGCATGCAATTCTATTGGCAGTTACCCCTATCCGTCGCACGCTCCATACGTATCGGTGGCCAGCCGACTACGCGGATACGTGTCCTATATGTGACTCACATCACGTGATACAACAAGTGTCAAGGCCGTATGAGATATACCAATACCTCAACATCAATGGGTGGTCAATAAACTAAGTCAATGCAAGAGAATAAATAAAGCAAAAAAACGACCGATAGAGTCGCTTGCACCCAAGTGTGACTTGGACGCACAGTTCAAATATCACGAAATAAAATGCTGAAAATAACAACTAAAAATAAGAATATAATAATCACAGAGTAAGGTGGCAAGGTATGCCTGCAGTGCGAGAAGGACAAATTCAAGAGTAGCAAGTGTCAGCACCAAAACTCACAAATCACAGATGACTCCAAACACTGAAACAAACATCAAAAATGATCTCGGTGAAGAAGATGTACCTAGAAAATGCCTGTCCAAAAGTCAAATTCTAGAACAGGGGCAAAATCATAATTTTGGGTCAAAACGATGTCCACCGTTGGACCCGCTTTGCACTGAAACGCGTGCCAAAGTCTATGGTCTCTAAAGTCATCAAACTACATGTCTACGGATTCAGTTTGAGGAGAGGAACTCAACGGTATGTCCAGTTTTGGATTCCGAGGAGCCGTGTACAAAATCGCCTGTTTGAGTAGGTCGCAGGCCCGCCAAAATTGGGTTCCGATTCGACCTTCTCAGAATCGAACCAAACTTGGTATACAGGACTAGAATTTCAATCCGGACCTGTTGCCGCTAGTTTCGTCTCGATTCGAGGACTGTACACGAAGTTATGGGCAAGTTTGCAAAACGTCGATATAGGGGTATCTCGACGGATACGCGTTGATTTCGTCGCGCACACGCGACGAAACTGAGTTTTGTTAGTTCCCACACGTCTGCAACGTCCATACGCATCTTTCGATGCATATAGCGCACGACCATGTTGCCCGGTTTGTCGGGGCGCACGCTGTATCGGACAGAATTCTAAAATTTTAAGGTTTTTAAAACAGTTTTTCTCCCAAGTTCATCGTTCCGTAACTTCCTGTACATTACATGAAAATTTAATCTAAAAGATGGGTTTCCATCTCATATAGGTTAACTAGGACTGTCTAAATTATTTCTTTCAAATTCTTAATATCTGGGCTGCAATCGCCCTTCCAAGTCAAGGGTTTGGGGGGTTTCTCGGGTTCTGTTTTTCGAGAAATGTTTCTCTACTTTCCCGAATCTTTTCTGGTATTTCCTAAGCATTAGAAAATTTTCTAATTGCTAGAGTTTCGAGATGGTTATGTTGCCTATGCACAGAAGTCGATAGATCAATTTTTCGTCGAACATAAGCAAAGATATGGGTTTCGAAAGTGGGTACCTGAGTTCTAAAATAAACAGGGTATCCCTTGTTTTTCGGTCGATCTTCGAGCAGTTGTCAGGCGATCCCGTCGTCGACGACGTCGAGTAGGCGGCCGATGGTGAGCGCGGGGGTGTGGGGGAGGCCCTGGAGTCGACGTTCGGGCTGGGGACGTCATTTGATCGAAGGGTTTTTCCAAATTCCTATTTTCGTCTGATATATATACGGTGTTTAAATTCCGAGTTTAAATCGGATTTGAATATGGTGGATGCTAAGATTAGGTCTGGATTGGCCGCTTAAGATAGAGGAGAATCTGATTACGAGGAGATTTAGTAAAATTTTTGAATTAATTCGATATAGGTTTGAATTCCTAAAACCGAACTGCTGCTGCTATACTCGGCTTGCTCAGCCGCGCGGTTTGGGAGCGGGTACTGTTCACAGGAACAGTACCCCACCCGTTCCTCTGTTTTTTTTCCCCTTTAGGCTTATATGCCTCTAATGTAGGCATTCAGCCACCATTACTCAGCCTAGCCCACTCCCCCTTGTTGGGTGTGGCCGGGCCCACTAACCTTTTTTTTTAACACAACATTTATATTATATATATATATATTTTTTTTACATTTATATTATATATATATATATATATATATATATATATTTATATATATATATATATATATATATATATATATATATATATATATATATATATATATATATATATCAAAAATGTCTCAAAAATTCACAATAAATTCCTAAAAATCCTAGATTCTATCATATTCCTTATTTAATAGGAATACACACATGCACACATATAATAATATATATACACACACATACATTAATTATGTTAATAAACTAGTAGCATATAAATCCATAACCTATGAAATACATAAAAAAACTTAATTAAATTATAAAAAAATCAAATATAAATTATGGGGGTTTACATCCTACCCGACTTAAAGAAAATTTCGTCCTCAAAATTAAACTAAGGTCGGGGGATCAAATGCAATGCATGAAAGTATAAATACAAGACATACCTTCGTCTTCGAACAACTGCGGGTAGCGATTACAGATGTCGTCCTCGCGCTCCCAAGTAGACTCTCCTGGCGAGTGATGCTTCCATGCCACGCGAACCAATGGAATCGATTGATTCCGCAACACCTTCACTCGGCGATCGAGGATACCTACTGGTTGCTCTTCGCACGACAAACTCGGTCCAACTGTGATCTAAGAGTGATCAAGCACATGATTGTTGTCTACCACGTACCTCCTCAACTGAGATACATGGAATACGTCATGCACTCCCTCTAGCGACGGTGGCAATGCCAATTTGTAGGCAACCTCTCCAACACATTCTAAGACAGCGAAAGGCCCGATGTACCTTGGACTCAACTTGCCACGTCCTCCGAATCGAATCATGCCTCTAGTGGGGGATATCTTCAAGAACACATGGTCGCCCTCTTTGAACTCTAAGGGTCGACGACGATTATCTGCCCACTGCTTCTGACGATCCTGCGCTGCTCGTAGGTGGTCCTGAATCTTCTTCACTGTCTCCACTGTGCTCAAGACCAACTCGGGACCCAATAGCTGTCGCTCTCCTATGTCGCTCCAACAAATAGGAGACCGACACTTCCTACCATACAATGCTTCAAACGGAGCCATTTGAATGCTCGCTTGATAGCTATTGTTGTAGGAAAACTCAACAAGATAAAGATGGTCCTCCCACGAACCGCCAAAATCAAGCATACACGCTCTCAACATATCCTCTAGCGTCTGAATGGTACGCTTCGACTGGCCGTCTGTCTGTGGATGATACGATGTGCTAAACTTCAATCGGGTGCCCAAACTCTCTTGTATGCTCCTCCAAAAGTGCGAGGTGAATCTCGAGTCACGGTCCGATACAATACTAACAGGTACACCGTGTAGTCTCACAATCTGCTCCATATACATCTCTGCCAATACCTCTGTCGACTGGCCCACTCTAAAAGGTAAGAAATGGAATGACTTCGTAAGTCTATCAACAATCACCCACACTGCGTCACGTCCTCTAGGACTCCGAAGAAAACATGTGACAAAATCCATAGTAATGTGCTCCCACTTCCACTCGAGAATGGGTAACGGCTGCAATAATTCGGCCGTCCTCTGGTGCTCCGCCTTAACTTGTTGACATACCAAGTACTTGGCAACGAAACGAGCTATCTTTTGCTTCATTCCATGCCACTAATAATACCGTCGTAAGTCACGATACATCTTGGTCCCTCCGGGATGAATAGAGTAAGTCAAACTATGAGCCTCGGCCATCAGCTCCTGCCGTAGATCTCTATTGGGTACATAAATACGATCACCACATGGAAGTGTCCCATCTGAGTGGATCTTCAAACCTGTCTGCTCTCCTGCTTCAGTCCTCTCTTTCAGCCGTCGAAATCTAGCATCATTAGGCAATGCTTTCTTGATGCGCTCTACCAATGATGATTGCACTTGAAGGTTGGCTAATATGCCGTCTTCTCCAGGCAATACTACCTCAATACCAAGCTACTCCAAGTCTCTGATCAATTCCTTCTGTGTAGTCAAAAAGTGTGCCACGGACTTGCGGCTCAATGCGTCTGCCATGACATTAGCCTTGCCCGGATGATAGTGAAGCTCGATCTCATAATCCTTCATCAACTCCAACCAACGTCGCTGTCGCATATTCAACTCCTTTTGTGTGAATACGTACTTGAGGCTTTTATGATCAGTGTAGATATCAACCTTCTCGCCGTACAAGTAGTGTCTCCACAGCTTCAAAGCAAAGATAACCGCTGCGAGCTCTAGATCGTGGGTCGGATAATTCTTCTCATGCACTCTCAACTGTCGCGATGCATATGTTACTACGCGACCGTGCTGTATCAATACACATCCTAATCTCTTTTCGGATGCGTCGCTATAGATCATAAATCCTCCTGGGCCCGATGGTAGTATCAAGATCGGTGCTGTGGTCAATCGCTTTTTTAACTCGTCAAAAGCGACTTGGCACTCGTCTGTCCATACAAACTCCTGATCCTTGCAAGTTAATCGAGTCATGGGCCCCGCTATTCGAGAGAAATCTTCTACGAACCGTCGGTAGTAACCCACAAGTTCGAGAAAACTTCTCACCTCGGAAGCTGATGTGGGAGCGGGCCATGATTTGACTGCTGTGATCTTCTCTGGGTCTACTGATATACCATCGCCCGTAACAATATGACCAAGGAATGATACCTCATTGAGAAAGAAATCACACTTGCTAAGCTTCGCAAAGAGTCTCTCGTTCCTCAATATTTTCAAAACTATCCGTAGATGCTGCTCATGTTCTTCTTGACTCTTGGAGTAAATCAAGATATCGTTTATAAAGACTACTACAAATTTGTCCAAGTATTGGTGAAAGATCTTGTTCATTAAATTCATGAAAACTGCGGGAGCATTGGTCAAACCGAAAGACATGACTAAGAACTCGTAGTGTCCATACCTCGATCGAAAGGCCGTCTTGGCAATATCTTCTTTCTGAACCTTCAATTGGTGATAGCCCGATCGTAAGTCAATCTTGGAGAATACTTTTGCTCCACTCAGTTGGTCAAATAGATCGTCTATACGCGGCAAGGGATACTTGTTTTCAACCGTCACCGCATTCAGTGCTCTGTAGTCTATGCACATGCGCACTGTCCCGTCTTTCTTAGGCACAAAAAGAACGGTTGCTCCCCATGGTGACGCACTGGCACGAATAAATCCTTTCTCTAATAAGTCATCAATCTGGGTCTTCATCTCTACCAACTCCTTGGGTGCCAGACGATATACTCTGGATGAAATAGGCTCGGCTCCGGGAGTAAGCTCAATAGAAAACTCAATATCTCGGTCAGGTGGTAGTCCTGGCAACTCCTCAGGGAATACATCCTCGAACTCGATGATAATAGGGTGCTGAGGGGTGTCATGCATCATCATATGAGTTCCCGATGTGGGTGCATCACAACTCTCTTCGTCTTCTTTGGTGAACTCAAACTCAGCCACATTCGGTGGTCTAAAGATAATACTGCTTCTATGGCAGTCGATGAGAGCGAAATGCTGGCTCAACCAGTCCATTCCAAGAACCACATCAAATGTCGACATAGGAAATACAAAAAGTCGTGCCATCATCTCTCTGCCATTTATTACTACAGGACAAAGTCTACAAACACCACTAACAGGTACAACTCCTCCAGTGAGAATTTTAACATTCTTAGCTAAGGATGTGACAGGAATGCTGTGTCTAGTAGAAAAAAATAGTGGCTATAAATGAATGTGTGGCTCCAGTATCAAATAATATAATAGCAGGAAAAGATACAACTAGAACCATACCTGCTATGACCTCTGCCTCTGTCTCTATATTCTCAACAGCTAGAGAGAATGCCTTTCCTTGGTTCTGTCCTGGGCCTTGAGCTCTGGCCTTGTGGTACTATGCTGTCTGTGGGGGTAATGGTGGACGAGGTGCTGGGGCTGTGGGCCTCTGGGCCTGATGTGCCTGAACTAGAGCCTGCTGCTCAGGACAATCTCTGGCCAAGTGCTGTCCTGATCCACATCTCATACATAAGCCCAAACGAAGTCGACAGTCATCTCTAATATGCCCCTGCTTCCCGTAAAAGTTGTAGGTGGGCTTCTGATAAGGTGTATGCCTCTGCTGGTACTGTCTCGTGGTCCTCCTAATAGGTCCACTCTGAGTAGCTCGGGCTGGTGTAGCTGCTGGTGTATGACGCCTCGATGTCTGCTGTTGTTCCTTGCGAAGAATCTCCTGAGCACGAGCTTCTTCCAAGACAGCTGAATGGGAGACTCGAGACTGAGTAGTCGTATAAGACTTGAGCTCCGGTGCAAGCCCCTAGTGAAATCTCCTCGCCTTCTCTAACTTTGTCGGAATCAATCCCGCACCAAATCGACTCAGGCGATTGAACTCCGAGTCATACTCATCAACTGTCATATTCCCTTGCTTCAAATGGAGGAACTGGTCGTAGAGACCATCTCGAACGTGAATAGGGAAGAATCTTCCATAAAATGCATCATAGAACTGCTTCCACGTGATCCCAGTGCCTAATCGTCTCTCTTCCGCCTTCCACCAGTGATGAGCATTGTCTTCTAACAGTAGTTCCACTGCTGTCATCCAATCTCGAACTGACAACTGGGAAGCCTTCAGTAGCTTCTCGGTACTAATAAGCCACTGTGACACCTCTAATGGCTTCTCCGTCCCTCTAAAGGCCTTGGGGTTCATATCTGTAAAATTCTTGATAGAACCTTCATAGGGATGCAGAGCCGGTGCTGGTGCTTGTACTGGAGGTGGTGGTGGAGGTCTAGCCATAGCTGCTATCATCGTCTGTCTTATCAGCTCAGTCTGCTGCCACTGAGCCTGCATTATGGCGTACATAAACTGAGTAGTAGGGCTCCCATCAGTCGGTGGTGGGGGCATCTGAGGTCCCAACTGTGGGGGAAACTGCTAAGAGAATGGTGGTGGTGGAGGCAGTGGTACATTCCCTTCCGGTGGTATAGTAGTAGTCTGTCCAGCCTGGCTGCCTGGGGGTGCTGCGACCTCTGGGTACTCCGTCGTCGGTGTCATAGTAGGCTGCGACAGTCCTGGCTGGTAAGGTGTCGCTGGAGTCATGGGGGGATTCTGTCCCTCCGGAGTAGCCTCTTCACCAGATGTGAGGGCCAAGGCAGAAGTGCGTCCGCTTCTTAGATTCATACTGTTGGCACGAGGAAGATAAGTTGATATTTGGAAAGATTAGATATGAAGTAAATCGAATAACCAAGGAAGTTTCGAAAAGATTGGAAGTCAAGAGATGGTAGTAGTTCTGGATGAGATATTTCTATTCCTATATGCAGGCTTGTTGGGCACAGTCATGTAACCCAGCAATATTAGATTGACCTGCATGGGCCACCACAAAAATATGTAACGTTCCAGTCCCAAAATACGTAGGACCAAGTATGTGAACATGCCAGCTGCATATATACGAAGAACACTCCAATATATGGAATCCTCATTATGCATTGAAGCTGTAAATAAAAAAATCACAGGCCAGAGTAACATATCTAATATCATCACAGCTCAACACAGAAGATAATGAAGTCCAAATATATAAATAAGAGTATCAAAAGATTGCCGGGTGAACATACTCACTCCAAACAGCTATGAAAATAGTCTCACTAGTGTAGTGACCCGCTTCGCCCTAGCGGAACGCCAATTCAAATGGCAAGTGCAACGACTCAAACGAGCCGTCGACCCGAAGAGTTGGCATCGACCTGATAAAGAATCGATGTAAGGCTTACATTGGCCCGGCAAGATGAATCCAGACTTAGACTTTCAAAGGCGCGCTCGGAGTATCGCTCGGCCGATGCGAACATCGCTAAGGTGGGTGGCTCCGATGAACCCGTCTTTGCTTAGCCTAGACACATAACAATACGGACACTATTGCTAGAATCGCTAGGCGATAACACCGCGCATGCTAATAAATGACCCAACGCACCTAGCTAAGGGATTAATCCCATCTTGTTTGCTTGTATAGAATATGGAAAAGAACATGGAAATTGTAAGAACTCTCGCACCGCGCTCCACGCTCGTGCTAAGGCACAAGCTTACGTTTATGTCCCTTATGTGTTCAAACAATGAAACAATGAATGGTTTACAACAATGAAACGGAAGACTATCGATATAGTCGTTCCGAGTAGAGTATAGCAACATTGAAAGACTTCGGGACCGATGGATCGCCAAGGCGACTCCCGCACGGGGAGTTGTATAACGTATGAATGAAAGAATAAACAAACGTGTGAATAAATGAATCAACGAATGAATGAATGAATGTGTGAATGAATCCATGAACGAACGGACAAGCGGAAGAAAGAAAAAGAAAGAATGAATAAAAAATAAGAAAGAAAGGAATGGTTAGCGATAGGTATGACGGGCACGTGCAACGGGGCTCGCTACCCGCGCTGCACGGACGCCAACCTGGTCGATAACGCATTATGGCTAAGGGTTAGCCTATGACGATAAAATACGAAATGGTCGTGGACGGACCCGTGCACGGGTGATACGGATTCTGCGGCATGATCAAAGGTAGGATCGTGGCCGGCCTAGGTGGGATCAAGTCATGGCTTACGGGCTGCCTGGGTGCGAACTCGGCCACCCGGGGGACGTAAGTGCAGGAGTATTTCAAGAGACTAACGGGGTGTGTGCCAGTCCTCACCCTATGCTAGTTGAGAAATACCACGGCTTGGATGTGTCTAAAATGGCTTGTGATGCCAGCGACCGGTGCATATAGATTTAAGTGGGCTTTGCTGGTGGCAATCCACGTGCAAGTCCTTGCATTGAAATCAAAGTAGTCTAAGTTAACTGTATAAAGCATCTTCTGAATAGGCTTGAATATAACACACAAAATAATTAAGAGTACTTCGAGCAAACGAGTTAGAAAACGTGCCTACGACATACTAGAACCCGAGGCAAGGACACGCACTTGACATTGAATGCTTACATGAACTACGTTAAGTTATTTCATATGAATTGTTGACTAACTTGGTTTACATTGGACAGGAAAGGTCGGACGGTAAGTATGGGTAAGTCGTGTATGTATTTCCATGCGACACTTACTTTACATAACACGAGATAGGCTATATAATGTGCCATAAAAACGATCCTAAGGCAAGATTAGTAAGACAATGAATGATAGACGATGTACAAAAAGTAAATAGAACGTGTTTGGTAATGATAGCATTTTGGGCGAGCTAGCCTCCCCACCAGTGCATAACAATGTACTGATAACCCCACAGTCTGCTTGCAGGATGCAGGAGACGCCGACGGGTGTGGAGCTTCCATCGAACGTGTTAAGGCGCGGAGCCAACTCTGGGGCCTTGGAAAGTTGCAAGAAGCTGAAGCACCCTATACAGGTCATAATGTATCGGAACATCGCCGTGAATCATTCCATGTTGTAAGCCACTTGGCACGCCTTTTATGTTTCAGAGAGAGAGAGAGCTTGAGCAACTTGTAAACTCGGCCTAGCGCAGCTTGTAAACTTCTTGAATATCAATAAAGAGTTTGAATTCGCTTTAATTCGTGTTCATTTATATTCCGCTGCAAATGGGGACACTCTGTGCGACTATGTGGCCTAGCTCGAATCGACCATTTCTGGACTTAGCCTTGCACGGGCGCAACCTAGGCCCGTGCGGCATCACGCCTTAGCGAGGACGATCGCTCCTACAGGAGCGGGGCGTGACAGATTGGTATCAGAGCACGGCTTTACGTCCGTGGACTTTATGTCGAATTTCCCAGTTTTGAAAGCTCATCGTTGGAAAAAAGAAATGTACGCTATCTCTCATTGTGCCTTGGGATGTTCCATACAATAAGTCTAATATTTTCAAAAGCTCGTACAAGTACTCGGTTGAACGGGATCGATAGGCGAAGGCTTTTGTGCCAAACCACGACAGACTTGAGTCGAAGGAAAACTAAAATGCTAGAAGTTAGCAAACGCACGGCGTGCTTGAGTAACCTTATGCTAATAATGTCGAACGATATTAAACTTGACTCGATAGAGAACACATGCTAAGTTAACATATCGCGTGCGTGCCTGACTAGTCTTGTGTCGACCTAGAAAGTGAGCGTACAAACTTGAATATAGTCCGCACGGGATGGTTATGCGGCACAACTTAGTCCGTGTGTCGCACACCTCGACTTTTGGGTGTAATCGGGTTGCGAGAGATATCAAGTATCGCTCGATCGAGAACGTAGATACACTTTGAGTGTCTATCGATAGGAACGCTATCGAGATTACGCTTAGGCGTACCCAAAAAGATTAGCTTGGATTTTGAGGATTAGCGCGAACGACTTAGTACGTCGAGGCGACGTGAGCGTTTAAGCTAGAGATTCGTCGAACGAATCTGAAGGATGTCTTAGCGCATGACGTAAACGTGATTGAGGACTAGATCGTATGGCTTGAATCCGAGTGGTGTATGGGATAGGTTCGGAGAAGAATAAGAATGAGTGTCGACGACTAGTCGAGTGGCTCGAACCTTGAGTGGTATATGGACGTCCTAGAAATTGTTCGAGCGAGACTAAAGAATTTATAGATGGTACGAGTATGTCGGTAAGCGATGCGATCGCACAAATCCTTAGAACGTGTCACGCTTAGTTGGCCGTGGCTTCGAAAGTCCCGAACGAGATGTCACTGGACAACTTGTCAATGGGCAACGCGAGTTAGAAAATGGTTCGGAACGATGAACGAAAATGAATGGTCTTGATCGAGGAAACTTAGAGGATCGCGCGTACAATTTTGGATTGATTCAAATGAAATGTGACTTGAGTTTGAACAACAATCTTGAAACTAGCTTAAGGAATAGCAGTTGAACTTGATCTTGAACATTAAATGAAATTGTGGAATATCCAACTCGGACAACAGCATCAACGCACGACTCGAAATCGGTTGCAAAGGAAGATCGTCAGGTTACGTATATCGTCGATGGTATTGAGGCGTATCAAAGATCGATATGCGATAACTCGGGGGTACTCTGACTCGGCGAATGACGATCGTGCAATTGTCATTGTTCCGTTGGATGCTATACTTGGGATGTTAAAAATGTGTCGAGGAAAAGATAGATTTAGCTCGAGGATTTTCTAGTTGAACGTATGACGGTCAGACTATCGAATTGATTTGGTTTGGATAAAAATGTGAATGCTTGGATTTGCTTCGTTGACAACCACAACGTTGACGTTCTTGTCTTATACGAGTGCAACTCCAGCCTCGCACATGCGTCGCGCCGGATTATGGCGATCACTCCGCGTGAGCGCTGATATGGTGATTCATACAGCGGGGGTGATTGAATTTGGATGGCGTGGCAATCTGATTGCTTCGACTTGTGGTTTGACGCGAAGGTGGACTCGAGAATGAATTTGTGTGCTTGAAGAATTGAACTTGAGGATTGAGTAGGTCCAATCCGCGTATCGAGAATGGGTTAGTCTAAAACTCAAATAAGAGTTACGCCCCGATGAGAATGATTATTCCTCGGGAGAGTTGCATGGTGATTCATGAACCGCCGTGGATAATCGAACTCGCATGAGATTGGGGCGCAATGTATTGTCGAGCTGGATGACCTCGTGATCGAATACATGAATTGGTTAGAACTGGTGATTGAACGGAATTGAATATGTACAACGTAAGTCTTGATGCGAATTAGGTGATCATGCTCGATGTTTAGAAATTTGAGTGAAATGAACTTGGGTAGAAAATCCCGTACTACCGACTTTGGTTTGACCCTAGGATTTGGGTCAGTGTTGGCATTATTGTTGGGGAACTATGATTCCAATCCTGACATTGACTTAGCCTTGCAAAGATTGGCCTAGCGGTTAGGCGATACGCCCTGTTTCATGAGTTATCAATCGAAGGATTGATCTTAAGGATTGGCATGGATGGATAGTGTGAATCACGAATATAGGAAAACCCCTCACGAGATTCGGCTGACATGCATATATTTCAGGGACGCCGGAGTATGTGCACGATGCGACTTGAGTGAGAATGATGAATTCTCTATCACATGGTTTGGTGAATGCATGCATTTTAGGGATGCCTGGAATACGTACACGATCTAACCAAGTGACACATTGAATTTACAAACGAGACTTGAGGAATGGAAGAGTGTCGAGAACTTGGAATCGTGTTAAAAGAAAGGAATGATACTAGTACGAGCGTGGCTCAGAATCGAGGAAACGTGTGAGCGGAGTGTGCGTGAACGACACCAAGATTGGCCCTAAACAAGTGAATGATATGGAATCGAGATCGTGCAAGTAAAAGTTGGTATAACGAATTGAACCATTGACAGGAAGATGTACACGATAATAGTGTAATACTTGGTCTTGAAATCGATAGTGCAATACTTGGTCTTGAAATCGGACAAAAATTACTTAGACTTGGTCGACCCCGCTAAGAAGAAATCATACTGATTTTGTGGACACGAACGCTTAAGTAGCGAATCGAATCATCTCGAGGACCGAGATAAATGATAGTGAGATGCATGAGTTTGTTTTTAAATCGAAGTTAGCAAAACGATCGGCAAATCAAAACTATCACGAGTAGCTTGTCCGATTTTGTTAATCGCTAAGCTTGGTTGAAATGTACGTATTCGGGGGACGCCTTGGATACGTGCACGATCCAAACTCAGCGATATTATAAACTCGAATGCAGCTGCAAGTGGGTGTTGCGATGCACATAAACGAAAGTGAGTTTGCCTCAGCCTACGACACTCGCATTTGACGAATTACAACGCACCCCGTGCGTCCGCTTTCAGTCCTATGATACGTCAAAGTAGCAACCAAGTTGAAGAAACACTTGAATTGAATAAGTGCCATCAACTCAAAAATGAATGAAAAGTTACTCAATAAAAAAAGACCAAATGTATGCGACATGGAACTTGGAAAGGTATCGAGTATAGTCCGGTGCCATAGAACGATAGAGCCATTCGATAGGGATTGCCTAAGAAATACGACGACGCAAGTTAAGGAATGGTAGGATGACCTGCACTCAGGAAGTCTCGAGGACGAGACTTGTTTTGAGTGGTGTATTATGTAGTGACCCTCTTCACCCTAGCGGAACGCCAATTCAAACGGCAAGTGCAACGACTCAAACGAGCCATCGACCCGAAGAGTTGGCATCGACCTGATGAAGAATCGATGCAAGGCTTACATTGGCCCGGCAAGATAAAACCAGACTTAGACTTTCAAAGGTGCGCTCGGAGTATCGCTCGGCTGATGCAAACATCGCTAAGGTGGGTGGCTCCGATGAACCCGTCTTTGCTTAGCCTAGACACATAACAATACGAACACTATTGCTAGAATCGCTAGGCGATAACACCGCACATGCTAATAAATGACCCAACGCACCTAGCTAAGGGATTAATCCCATCTTGTTTGCTTATATAGAATATGGAAAAGAACATAAAAATTATGAGAACTCTCGCACTGCGCTCCACGCTCGTGCTAAGGCACAAGCTTACGTTTATGTCCCTTATGCGTTCAAACAATGAAACAATGAATGGTTTACAACAATGAAACGGAAGACTATCGATATAGTCGTTCCGAGTAGAGTATAGCAATATTGAAAGACTTCGGGACCGATGGGTCGCCAAGGCGACTCCCGCACAGGGAGTTGCATAACGTATGAATGAAAGAATGAACGAACGTGTGAATAAATGAATCAACGAATGAATGAATGAATGTGTGAATGAATCCATGAACGAACGGACAAGCGGAAGAAAGAAAAAGGAAGAATGAATAAAAGATAAGAAAGAAAGGAATGATTAGCGACAGGTATGATGGACACGTGCAATGGGGCTCGCTACCCGCGCTACACGGACGCCAACCTGGTCGATAACGCATTATGGCTAAGGGTTAGCCTATGACGATAAAATACGAAATGGTCGTGGACGGACCCGTGCACGGGTGATACGGATTCCGCGGCATGATCAAAGGGAGGATCGTGGCCGACCTAGGCGGGATCAAGTCATGGCTTACGGGCTGCCTGGGTGCGGACTCGGCCACCCGGGGGACGTAAATGCAGGAGTATTTCAAGAGACTAACGGGGTGTGTGCCAGTCCTCACCCTATGCTAGTTTAGAAATACCACGGCTTGGATGTTTCCAAAATGGCTTGTGATGCCAGCGACCGGTGCATATAGATTTAAGTGGGCTTTGCTGGTGGCAATCCACGTGCGAGTCCTTACATTGAAATCAAAGTAGTCTAAGTTAACTGTACAAAGCACCTTCTGAATAGGCTTAAATATAACACACAAAATGATTAAGAGTACTTCGAGCAAACGAGTTAGAAAACGTGCCTACGACATGCTAGAACCCGATGCAAGGACAGGCACTTGACATTGAATGCTTACATGAACTACGTTAAGTTATTTCATATGAATTGTTGATTAACTTGGTTTATATTGGACAGGAAAGGCCGGACGGTAAGTATGGGTAAGTCGTGCATGTATATCCATACGACACTTGTTTTACGCAATACGAGATAGGCTATATAATGTGCCATAAAAATGATCCAAAGTCAAGATTAGTAAGACAATGAATGATAGACGGTGCACAAAAGTAAATAGAACGTGTTTGGTAATGATAGCATTGTGGGCGAGCTAGCCTTCCCACCAGTGCATAACAATATACTGATAACCCCACAGTCTGCTTGCAGGATACAGGAGACGCCGGCAGGTGCGGAGCTTCCATCGAACGTGTTAAGGCGCGGAGCCAACTCTGGGGCCTTGGAACGTTGCAAGAAGCTGAAGCACCCTATACAGGACATAATGTATCGGAACATCGCCATGAATCATTCCATGTTGTAAGCCACTTGGCACGCCTTTTATGTTTCAGAAAGAGAGCTTGAGCGACTTGTAAACTCGGCCTAGCGCCGCTTGTAAACTTCTTGAATATCAATAAAGAGTTTGAATTCGCTTTAATTCGTGTTTATTTACTTTTCGCTGCAAATGAGGACACTCTGTGCGACTATGTGGCCTAGCTCGAATCGGCCGTTTCTGGACTTGGCCTTGCATGGGCGCAACCTAGGCCCGTACGGCATCACGCCTTAGCGAGGACGATCGCTCCTACGGAAGCGGGGCTTGACAACAAGATCGGAGTCTGACCTCCGCAAAATAGAAAGAAAAGAGATGTAAAATAATGTCTAGAACTGTCTCAGATAAGAAATAGACTAAAAGTCATGAGGCACTGCCTCATCATTAATGTAGGATAGCTCCAATGCCGCTTCGTACTCCTGTGAAAAATTATCTAAACCTGGAGAGATAACCAGGTCCTCAGGGGACATAGCAAGATACAAGAAAACACCATGCCATATAAACTGTGATAATATGATAAGAGAGAAAGGTATGCATGCAACCGGGTTCCTGACCATTCTACTGTGAATATACAGTTGAGATACATTCCTTCGAAGCATGAGCCCTGGCTGAATATAGGATCCAGTATAGTCCCCACTTGGGCACCAGTGACCAAGAGCATGACGTTCAAAAACGACAGTGGCCAACCTGAGGGGCTCATACCCGTATCTCCAGCGGAGCTTCCGAGTTACAAGGGAAGTGCAATTGAAGCCCATACGTCAGGTAATGTTCTCCCCACCCAATGCCTAGTATAATCATCTCCATGACTGACATGTACCTCTAATAACCGCCAAGTCTTCTAGCATGCAATTCTATTGGCAGTTACTCCTATCCGTCGCACGCTCCATACGTATCGGTGGCCAGCCGACTACGCGGATACGTGTCCGATATGTGACTCACATCATGTGACACAACAAGTGTCAAGGCCGTATGAGATATACCAATACCTCAACATCAATGGGTGGTCAATAAACTAAGTCAATGCAAGAGAATAAATAAAGCAAGAAAAACGACCGATAGAGTCGCTTGCACCCAAGTGTGACTTGGACACACAGTTCAAATATCACGAAACAAAATGCTAAAAATAAGAATATAATAATCACAGAGTAAGGTGGCAAGGTATCTTGCCTGCAGTGCGAGAAGGGGAAATCCAAGAGTAGCAAGTGTCAGCACCAAAACTCACAAATCACAGATGACTCCAAACCCTGAAACAAACATCAAAAATGATCTCGGTGAAGAAGATATACCTAGGAAACGCCTATCCAAAAGTCAAATTCTGGAACAGGGGAAAATCGTAATTTTGGGTCAAAACGATGTCCACCGTTGGACCCGTTTTGTACCGAAACGCGTGCCAAAGTCTATGGTCTCTAAAGTCGTCAAACTACATATCTATACGGATTCAGTTTGAGGAGAGGAACTCAATGGTATGTCCAGTTTTGGATTTCGAGTAGCCGTGTACAAAATCGCTCGTTTGAGTGGGTCGCGGGCCCGCCAAAATTGGGTTCCGATTCGACCTTCTCAGAATCGAACCAAACTTGGAATGCAGGACCAGAATTTTGATCCGAACCTGTTGGCGTAAGTTTCGTCTCGATTCGAGGACTGTACACGAAGTTATGGGCAAGTTTGCAAAACGTCGATACGGGGGTATCTCGACGGATACGCGTTGATTTCGTCGCGCACACGCGACAAAACTGAGTTTTGTCAGTTCCCACACGTCCGCAACGTCCATACGCGCATTTCGATGCGTATAGTGCGTGACGACGTCGCCCGGTTTGTCGGGGCGCATGCCGTATCGGACAAAATTCTAAAATTTTAAGGTTTTTAAAACAGTTTTTCTCCCAAGTTCATCGTTCCGTAACTTCATTACATTACATGAAAATTTAATCTAAAAGATGGGTTTCCATCTCATATAGGTTAACTAGGACTGTCTAAATTATTTCTTTCAAATTCTTAATATCTGGGCTGCAATCGCCCTTCCAAGTCAGGGGTTTGGGGGGTTTCTCGGGTTCTGTTTTTCGAGAAATTTTTCTCTACTTTCCCGAATCTTTTCTGGTATTTCCTAAGCATTAGAAATTTTTCTAATTGCTAGAGTTTCGAGATGGTTATGTTGCCTATGCACGGAAGTCGATAGATCGATTTTTCGTCGAACATAAGCAAAGATATGGGTTTCGAAAGTGGGTACCTGAGTTCTGAAATAAACAGGGTATCCCCTGTTTTTCGGTCGGTCTTCGAGCAGTTGTCAGGCGATCCCGTCGTCGACGACGTCGAGCAGGCGGTCGATGGTGAGCGCGGGGGTGTAGGGGAGGCCCTGGAATCGACGTTCGGGCTGGGGACGTCGTTTGATCGATGGGTTTTTCCAAATTCCTATTTTCGGCTGATATATATACGGTGTTTAAATTTCGAGTTTAAATCGGATTTGAATCCGCTGGATGCTAAGATTAGGTCTGGATTGGCCGCTTAAGATAGAGGAGAATCTGATTACGAGGAGATTTAGTAAAATTTTTGAATTGATTCGATATAGGTTTGAATTCCTAAAACCGAACTGCTGCTGCTATACTCGGCTTTCTCAGCCGCGCGGTTTGGGAGCGGGCACTGTTCACAGGAACAGTACCCCACCTGCTCCTCTTCCTTTTTTTCTTCCTTTAGGCTTATATGCCTCTAATGTAGGCATTCGGCCACCATTACTCAACCTGGCCCGCTCCTCCCTGTTGGGTGTGGCCGGGCCCACTAACCTTTTTTTAACACAACATTTATATTATATATATATATATATATATATATATATATATATATATATATATATCTTTTAAACTACCAAATATTTGGTAGTTTAAAAGATATATATATATATATATATATATATATATATATATATATATATATATATAAAATATATATATATATATATATATATATATATATATATATATATATATATATATATATATATATATATATATATATCTCTTTTAAACTACCAAATATTTGGTAGTTTAAAAGAGATATATATATATATATATATATATATATATATATATATATATAAAATATATATATATATATATATATATATATATATATATATATATATATATATATATATATATATATATATATATATATATTAAACTACCAAAAATGTCTCAAAATTTCACAATAAATTTCTAAAAATCCTAGATTCTATCATATTCCTTATTTAATAGGAATACGCACATGCACACATATAATAATATATACACACACATACATTAATTATGTTAATAAACTCGTAGCATATAAATCCATAACCTATGAAATACATAAAAAAATTTAATTAAATAATAAAAAATCAAATATAAATTATGGGGGTTTACAGTTGCAAAGGAAGATCGTCATGTTACGCATATCATTGATAGTATTGAGACGTATCAAAGATCGATATGCGATAACTCGGAGGTACTCTGACTCGGCGAAGGACGATTGTGCAAGTGTTATTGTTCGGTTGGATGCTATTACTTAGGATTTTGATTGAAATGAATGTTGGATGAAAAATGATCGTGTCTTGATGGTTACGTTGATAGCCACAACGTCGACGATCTTGTCTTGCGCAAGTGCAACTCTAGCCTCGCACATGCGTTGCGTCGGATTTAGGGCGATTGTTCCGCGTGAGCGCTGACATGGTGATTCATGTCGCGGGAATGATCGAACTCGAAAAATTAGGATGCGACAACTTTGATTGTCTCGACTTGTCGGTTTGATGCGAAGGAAAGTTTGAGGATGTTAGGACTGGCGATTGATGAATGAAATAAACTTGAGGATTGAGTAGGTCCAATCCGTGCATCGAGAATGAATTAGTCTAAATGCAAAACAAGAGTTGGACGATTATCCTGCGGGAGCGTGCATGGTGATTCATGCCCACCGTGGAAAATCTGACTCGCATGAGATTGAAGCACAACATATTGTTAAACTAGACGACCTCATGATCGATTACGTGAATTGGAATAGATGACTTAGGAAATGTGGAATATAAAATTTTGGTTAGCGATGAATTTCGTCATAGTGTGCTTGAATTGAGAAGGATTGACAGGTGAACTACGTCGAACGTGTTTGAAGGGATAGACTATACAAAATGACTTATTGAATGAACGATTTTGATACGTCGTAAAATTGGTTGAACGTGAGTTATCGTAGGATGGATTTGCTGAATGACTCAGACCCCGTGCGACAAATGTTGGGATGTGTGTAGGCAATCTATGCTCGAAGTTTAGAAATCGGAGTGATGCAAGCTTGGGTAGAAAACCTCGTACTATCAATTTGGTTTGACCTTAGGATGGGATCAGTGTTGATATTGTTGTTTGGGAACTATGATTCCAATACTGATGGAAAAGACATAGCCTAGCGGTTTGGCAGACGTCCGAGTGTGAAGTGGTAAGATTTATGGAGGCACCACTCACGAGGCTCGGTTGATATGCACGTATATCAGGGACGCTCGAATATATGCACGATCCGACTCGAGTGGTGATGGCAGATTCTCTATCACGAGGCTTGGCTGAGATGCATGTATTTTGGGGACGCCTAGAATATGTGCACGATCCAACTAAGTGATATGTTGAATCAAGTAAACTTGAGGAATGAGAAAGTATCGAGGATTTTGAGATCGTGAGTTTAGAAGAAAAGATTGTGGGTAGCACGAGCGTGGCTCGGATTTGGAAAACGCATAGGCGTAGTGTGTGCGAGAGTTCTTGAATGTTAAGTAAAGTGATAAGTCAATAAGTAAGTACTCAGTTAGTTTCGAGGACGAAACTTTTTCTGAGTGGTGTATGATGTAGTGCCCCATCCCGCTCAGTCAATCGGAGAAATCGAAATGCCGACGGCATTCGGAATTAGCCTTACAACGGTTGCACGAAGACATCGCTCGGTCGAGGCGACCGCTCGCTCAGGTGGGATAGTTTCGTTGAACTTGCCTCATCTTAGCCTTCACATAATAAATCACATATTTTCAACTTGCACAAGTAGGCTTGATAATAAAAGAGTCGAATTCACATAGCTGAAGGGAATAAAGAGCTTCTTTTGTAAAAGAGTCCCATTGTAATCTTTGTTTCAATATCAATAAAAAGCTTCTTTTGTATAACTTGTGTTTTGTTCTAATTTCTGCTGCTATTATTCAATGTCTCTGTATGGAACTTCTGTGCGACGACCCCGTCGCAGTGGCTGAAATCGGCCGTTATGGAACCCGCCTTGCACGAGCGCAATCTAGGCTCGTGCGGCATCACGCCTTAGCGAGGACGATCGCTCCTATGGGAGCGGGGCGTGACACCTACTCCCTGTAGCTAGGATTTCTTCTATTAGAACTCTTCTGGTCATGCTCCAGAACCAGAATACTGGAGAGCGGGGGCAGACATAGCCAGCTACGTATATTGAAGTGCAACCCACCTCGCTATACGGTCACGGCTGTCTAGATACATGAGGGTTTACTACAAGCCAACAGTCTCCTATGGTCATGAACAAGCCTAGTGTCTCAATCACAAGCAAGTAAGTAAATATTACAAGATGTTAGATCACCAAATATACAATAGTAAGGCGTCCCAAACATTACATATTCAGTTTATCATGAAGCTAGTCGTTACAAAATGTCAAGACTAGCAAGAGTTTCAGTCATACATGATCAACCCTAGGATCTGTTAATCATGTTACAGCCCGTAGGCAGACAGTAAGTAAATACAATCGAGCTAAACAGGTGGTCGTCGGCTAAATGCCTCAAACGAATATTTTTACAATAGAGTGGGAGAGCCAAAAATAACCTACTCGTTGCCCTGGTTACGCCTAGTCGCCACCATCGGATTGGAAAGTCGGTAGATCCTCTTGAGCTGCTCCAAAATCTGGCCATACAAAACCAGCTGGGTCAGATCCTAGAAAAAGCAAGTGCCACAAAGGAAGCTTCACTTAGGAACTAAAACCAGCAATTAGCACAAATAGATAATAATATATAGTAAAACTAGAGAAATATAACTGTAGGTCCTAAAAAATCAAGTTGTACACATCAACAAAGTCATGAAGATCAAGAAATGCATCTTTCAAATGAACTGTGCAGACATCAGATTGCGCATCATACAGATTACGCACACTAGACTACGCACACTCTCAAGCGCGCAGGCTGACGTGGCAAATAATCATCATTACCTGACACAATCAAATCTTCTGACAGTTGACAGCGCAGAGAACGAGGCGACTGTTTGTTTAATCATGCAGCACGGCGCTCGAGGACAGCTGGCAGCGCAATCGACCAGTCTATCTGATGCACAATTCATATTGGCGTAATCCATGCCTGCGCAGTCCATTCCTGCGCAATCCAAAGCCAGCACAATTCAGGTTGCGCCTCTATCAACACAACTGACAACATATACGTGGCATTCATGCCATCAATTGCTCTTTACGTGACAACCGTCTATGTACGATCATGCACATTTCAATCAAATGATGCCATGTGTCCAAGATAGTTGGCCCATGATCAGACAACTGCCTGCGCAGTCCACTGTTGCGCAATCCAATTCATGCGCAATCTATCATGCGCAGTCTAGAATAACTAAAAGTTAGTTATTTCCAGAACTCTATAAATAGAGTTTCAAGTCTCCATTCAAGGGGATGACAGATCAGAAATCAGAGATCAGACATAAAAGTTCAGGGAGTTCGGGAGTTCTTGCCCAAGTGCTGCTGCATTCTTCCGAGTCTTTTGCCTTCAATTCTCCGAGGCTTTTGCCTTCAAGTCAACTTCAGAGGCTACCGTCTTCAAAGTTCACATCGTCCAAGGGATAAAGCAATCGTCTTCTAGATTGGATTCCGACAGTTGTACTTTCCCAGAATTCTTGTAATCTTTACAAAGTTTGTATCAATAAAGTTTCAATACTTTTGTTTTTGCAAACAAAATAGCGACTCTGCTGGAGGTGACTTTCTCCTCCGACGAGGAAGTGACAACTCAATGTGACGTAGCGTCTATCGGGAAGACGCAGAAGACTCTGGTTGTGAAGGTCAACCAGACAGCCTATGAAGCCATGATCAACTCTAAGACCACTCCTCGCACTGCAACCACTTCTGCCACGAGCAAAGTGCGCCCAGTGTGGGTCTCTAAGACTGCTGCACAGTCCATTAACTCTGCTAGCAAGACTGCTACGCAGTCTGCCAAGAAGCCTGCTGCACAATCTACTGTACAGTCTACAGTTGCTGCCACTAAGACTGTAGCACAATCTGTCTCAACTACTCATGCGCAAGCTGCTGCTGTCAGTGCACAGAAGACTTCCTATGCTGCCCTGTCAAAGTATAAAACTTCTCTACCTCTGGAGCAGTTGGCTGTCCATCTGCCTGCACAAACCAATACTCGAGCAACTAGAGTGCATCCTAGACACTCTGTGACCAGAACTCCCGATGCGCAAACCACAGTATCTGTGGCCAGAATCAGAAAATTCTCTGTTAAGGACTCTCCTACGCAACCTGCCAGTGCGCTACCCACCCATGCGCAAGCCATGTCTGCGTAATCTAAGAGAGACAGTCCTTTGGATAATCTCTCTTCTTCTCACAACAAGGAGAAAAGCTGTACTCCTCTCCAGCACCCTGCTGCTCCTGTGCAATCCACTGGGGGTAGTCTTTTGGCTATTCCTCCTCCCTACAACAAAGGAAAAGGCCTTTTGGTCTTTTCTCAAACTTCCTTGTCCCATGACTTGGAAGGCAACAGAGGGAAACGCTCTTTAGCTAACCTTTCTTTCCAAAACAAAGGAAAAGGCCCTTTGGTCTTTTCTCAATCTTCTTCGGTTTTTACCGTTGAAGATCAATCTGAATGTGCTCCGACATCAGTCAGTACAAAGACCCTTTCTCACAAGGATTCTCCTTCTTTCCTTGCCAAAGGGAAATGTGCTGATCAGAGAGGTATTCTGCCTACTCCGATAGCAGAGTTCCAAGATCTCCCAACCTTCAAAATCTCCCGTTCAAGACAGGGAAAATTTCTAGTGTCTCAAACAGAAACCCCTGAGGGTGAGTTTGCTGATCTAAGAACTTATCTCAACAGGCCAACTTCGGTGAAACGTAAACAACCAATACCGAAGATCAAACATCATCAGAAGCAGACTTCTAGGATCAAGAATCCAGACACCTATGCTAATGAAATGAGCACTTCCCTGTACACTCAAGGGACAAAACATTCGAAGAACCGGAACCATGTTCCGAATGTTATTAAAGAACATATCCCTCAAACTTTTCTTCGTCCCGTTGCTGTTCCCGATCTCCGAGAACACCCCAAACAAAGGCGGGACAACACTTCAACACTTCCAATTCAACCAAGTGATCATCATCATTGTAATCATAAGGTTGTTATCAAGTGTTGTTGTCAAACAACTAGACGATCTGTCTTCGATTGTTTGAACTTTTCTAACTCTGAATCTGTGTCGGAAGATGAAGATGAAGTTCTGTACGCTTCTGTCAACATGACTTCCAGAGACACTGGGGGTAGGAAATGCTCTAAGCACGGGAAACCTCGCAAGCCAAGCCAACGGTATTTGGATTTACGCCAAGAATCCTCTGAAGGAGTATTCCAACATACCAGATCCTGAAGCCGAGATACAATCGGTCAAAGGAATCTTCAAGATCCTTCTGAACGTCTTCTTCCTTCTCATTTAGGAGATGATTCTTTCTCCGACTATGATGCATACAGCGAAAGCTCAGAACAGACAGTGTCTTCCACTGTACCCAGAGAAGTGACAGCTTACGTTGTCAATAAAGATCCTGATTCTTCCAGTTCAGCTAGTCAAGAACAAAGAATAGCTGCACTAGAAGATAAGTTGAAGACAATGGCAGAAATGGTTGCAAGTATGCATTCCATCATTGTGGCTCAGCACACAGTACCACCGACAGTACCGCCTACAAATCCCGAAATCATAGCATCGTCGGTGCCTACTAATGCAGTGCTGGGGGTAGCATCTCTTCCAGTACCTCCTGTACAAGTCCAACCTACACCTAGTCAATCAGGTGCTGGGGGTAGTACTTATCATGCTGTTCCTCCTCCTAACACTGTGATTCAGCCTGCTCCTTGTAGGCCTCAAAAATGAAATCACGCTGAGTTGATCAGAACAAGTCACGCAGAGTGATCCAAGAAGCAGCACAAAAGATACGCTAAGTTCTGCCTGGCCATTTCTTTTAGAAGTCACGCAGAGACAGCTCAGCCATACGTTAGAATCATAATGACTGACAACACAACAGTCGAGAAACGTCTCCTCGTATGCCACGTATGTACAGAACTCGAGAGATCACAGCCGTCTTTTGCAATCTTCCTTAGCAAGACTCACTCTTCACCAAGTTGGCGTGACTTTGGGTCTTATCTTCATTTAATACGGCTGACAATATAATCAATGTCAGAGATTTTGTGTCAGACGAAGCGTGCCAAATCAAGACAGCTGGCGGTTTGCGTGGATTCTGAACCTTCTCCTTCCTCAAAACATTGCGTGACTTTTGAGTTATTCTTCTCAAAGCCTGCGTGAATTCTGAAGTATTCTTCTTCAAAGCTTGCGTAGATTTCGCCTTCAACGAGTCTGCGTCAACGAATCTGCGTAAATTTTTGCCTTCAGCAAGTCAGCGTGGATTTTATTTCAACTGGAGTACGTGGCAGCCATGCCACCGATCTCTCTCTCGCGTGCCCAGTAACTTGCACACGACCCATGCACTGATGCCATGTGTCCAACAGTTACGGGCCACGTCCAGTAACTACTCACTAACCCTGCGTGTATTTAGAGTCTGCGTGACTTTTCAAGTGTACCAGTGGTGAGGTAGTTATCTTTTCAGTTACTGTTTTGACTCTATAAATAGAGTTCTTTTTCTCATTTATTGTACAGATACATTGATATCTACTGTCAAAATTTTGAGAGCTTTTATTCTTCGTATAGTCCAAGGGATAAAGCGATCGTCTTCTAGATCGGATTCCTACAGTTGTAATTTTCCCAGAAACACAACAAATAAAGAGAATTTCTTTATGGAAAACAAATTGGCGACTCTGCTGGGGAAAACTATCTCCTCTTCTGAGATGGTAACAACTCAATGCGACACTTCGTCAATCGGCTCGACGAAGAAGGTGATGACGATCAAATTCGATCAACTCGCCTATGAAGAAATACAGCGGGCTAAGGGTGGCAAGCCCACTCCAGCCTCCATCATCACTGCCAAGTCGAAGGGACACTCTGTCTATGTCCCTAAGAATCAGTTGGCAGTCAATGGTGAAGTCTCTGCTACAGTGTCTACTCCTAACACTGGCAAGAACTCCACTGCAAGCACGCACACTCTTGTGCGCTCGAAGATGACAGTAACTAAAAGTCACGCTGACAGTACTGGCTCCTTAGTCGAATCTGTTCCAGCGTGCAAATTCAACTCTAAAGTCACGCTGACAGTACTGGCTCCTTAGCCGAATCTGTTCCAGCGTGCAAATTCAACTCTAAAAGTCACGCTGACAGTACTGGCTCCTTAGCCGAATCTGTTCCAGTGTACAAATTCAACTCTAAAAGTCATGCTGATAGTACTGGCTCCTTAGCCAAATCTATTCCAGTGTGCAATCCCATATTCAAAAGTCACGTTGACAGTACTGGCTCCTTAGCCAAATCTGTTCCAGCGTGTAATTCTAAAATCAAAAGTCACGCAAACAGCTCTGGTTCTTTAGCCAAATCTGTTTCAGCGTGTATTTCATCAGAGAAGAATAGCTCCTTAGTTATCTCTTCTTCTTCACCGAGTTCTACTAGAACTGGGGGTGGTCTTCCACACAAAGTCCCTTCGAAAAGGAATAACTCTTTAGTTATTTCTTCTGCTCCTGTAGTTTTTACTTCAGGAACAGCTTTGACTGATACTTTTGTTAGTCAAAGGAAAGGAGATGGTCTTTTGACTACTCTTCCTTCTGGACATTCTATGTCTCAAAATCTGAATGAGTCTAAGAAGAAACATTCCTTAATGTCTTCTTCTTTGATTTCTTCAAATTGGGCACAGAATCTGTCCATTAAAGAGGGTCTGTTACCAACTCCTAATCAAGGGAGTGGTTTAACTCTTCATTCTCTGCAAATATCCAGATCAATAGAAGGAAAACTCCATGTTTCCAAAATTAATGTGTTACCTTCCACTGATTTAAGAACAAAACTCAGCACTTCTGGTGTTAAGAAACCATACCAATTGGATATGAAGATAAAAGATCCAGATGCAGAGTATGCAAAAAATTATGTGGCTCACATTAATCACTCTTTGTATAATCAAGAGCCATCAAGACCCAAAAGCAGGAAGTATACTCCTCAATCTTCACAAACAGATTTACGGGAATATCTTCAACAGAAGAGAAGGAGTAATTCTATATCAAAGGAACATGCTGAATGTGACTTCTATCCAAGAGTCATAATTCAGTGCAGATGTGAATCAACAGTTCAAGACCATGGTGATCATGAATGTGACTTCCAGCCAAGAGTCACAATGTAATGCAGATGTCAAAATAAACGACAGTCTGTCTTTAATAGGATTCAGTATGAACCTATGCCTGATGAAGATGAGCCTTTGTTTGCCTCTGTCAACATGACTTCTCGGGACACCGGGGGTAGAGTTGATAGTCCAGATGGAGTATATAGAAACACCAGAGCAAGAGTCCTGGCTTCTAGTCAAAGAAATTTGATCCCTGAAATTGATTCTGAATTTCTTGGAGAATCTAACTTCCCACCTCTTCCTACTGGGGGTAATTCTCCTATAGTTGACTTTGATACACGAAGCAATGATTCAGAGCATACAACATCCACTAGTTCATCAATAATCCCTCATACAGTTACAACTTACATGGTTGATGGGAATACTGATGAACCTTCTTCTTCCTTAACTCCTCAAGATCAAAGAATTGCTTCTTTGGAACAGCAAATGAAGTCTATGACTGACACAATGAAGTCGATGTATGAACTCATGACAGCTCAGTTGCAAAATCGACAGACTGTATCAGATGCCATACCAGTTGATACTGATATAAGTCCAGTACAAGTTCCTCCAGCAGTACAATCCAATACTCCTGGACCAGCTCAACCAAATCCTAGTCTCTCTGGAGCTGGGGGTAGTGCTTACAATGCTGTTCCTCCTCCCAACTATTCTCTATAAGCCACAACTCCACAATCTTCGGGAGTTGTCTCTGAAGAATTGAAGAATCTCAAAACTCAATTCGAGGCATTCAAACAGAAGGATGGTTTACAAAGGTTAGGCATCAAGCAGCCTTATCCGATAGAATGGAAGCAAGTATCATATCCACCTAAATACAAGCCTCCTACTATCTCATTCTATGATGGAACCACTTCTCCAAGTCAATTTATCAATCACTTTGAAGTGATGACTGATCAACTACAACCAAGTGATGCCCTCCTTACTCGGGTATTTATTGGATGTCTCAAGGGAACGGCTTATGAATGGTATAGGAGTCTCCCAGATGGGAGTATTACCTCATTTGCTGGTTTCAAACAGATGTTTCTTGAAAGGTTCTATGAAGGGCTTAATGACATGACTATGTCTGCTCTTATTAGAATCAAGCAGAAAAATAATGAATCTACAGAGGAATACATTGAACGGTTTCGAAGAGAAGCTCTGAAGATGCCTCTTGGAACTCCTGATGCTGTCACCATTGACACGTGCAAATCAAACTTGTTGCCAATCATCAGTATGTGGATAGGGTCCACTCAATTTCAAGATTGGCCTTCCTTCATAGTCAGTGCCAAAGCTGCAGAAATCAGTGCTGAAACCTTCAAAGGTTTAGGAGTGCGGATGACTCCTAAAGAAACAGGACAAGGTGCTAACAATAAAAATAATGCTCGCAAAGGAAAAGAAACTCTTGAAGTTAATCTTCAGAGCAAAGATGCATTAAATGTTCAAACTCCTACCTCTACAACTTAACAATCAAGAACACCTCGCCCCAGAGAAGAATATTCTTTTGATGACGACGATGTCCTTGGTATCTTTGAATGTCTGCTGAAAGGTAATAAAATACAATTACCAGAGATCAAGAAACCTGATGAAGCTGGTAAGACAGATCATCCTAAATACTGTCCATATCACAGAATGCTGGGTCACACAATTCGTACATGTTATGTATTGAAAGGAAAGATCCAAGAAATGATTAAATCTGGAGCTATCTCTCTTACTCCAAAAGAGAAGACCGTCACCTCCAACGTCGTCTCTATGCAATTTGGAGATTTCCCTCCTCAACTCCTTGAAAGTGGGATTGTTCCTATTCCCAAGGCAACTCTTGACATAGTGAATCTTCCTCCTCCACAGTCTGAAGGATTAGTGCCAATCACTTTGAAAACAGGGGAAATCATGTGGATCCATCCTGATCTAGTGGCAGATTTTGAATCGCCTTCTCCTCAAAAGATTTCTTCTCAAAAATCCAAGAAGGCTGGAAAGATCAAGTCATGTCATATGACTTCTCTTGGGTCTACCTCTGACACAGAGCCAAAAGACAAAGAAGAAGCACTTGTTAGTGCTACTCGAACGGGGAAACCTTACCTAAAGGATTATTCTACAAATCCTGAAGATCCTACTGATATCCCTTCAGATGCTAAAGATGTTCCTAACGTTCCTCCTGAAGAAGAATCATCTACTGAACCTGTTCCTCCCAAGCCTACGGCTCTGGAGAAAGGCAAACAACAGGCTCGGTTTGATAAGCCAATCAAGAAGTCTTCTTCTCTTGGACTTCAGAAGCCTTACAACTTCGACATTTTGGCTCAACTTGCTAATACTCCAGCTAGAATGTCCCTTTTTGAACTTCTACGTCTTTCCAAAGAGACTCGGGAGACGTTAAGTGAAGCACTTCTACAAGCTGACTCTTGTCTTGCACAATTGAAGAAGCCGGATACAGAACCTGCCACTTGCTTACATTGCAACAGTGTACTGGAGATTATCCCAAATATCACCTTTACACAAGACGACATATTACTGGAGGATAATCGACATGACCGACCTCTCTACTACACTTGTTATATTGATACGATGAAGATAGATCGTATCCTCATTGACCCAGGGTCTGCTATAAGCATAATGCCAAAGAGTTTGTTGGATGAACTAAAAATCCCTCTTCACAAGCTCTCTAAGACGGTTACTACTATCTTGGGATTCAATCAAAGCCGAAGTGAGCCTTTGGGAAAGATTCATCTGAAGCTTCAGATAGGCGATTTCAGATCTAAAGTCACTTTCTATGTGATCGAGATCGCGGGATCCTATAATCTTCTTCTGGGGAGGCCCTTTCTTCATGAAAATAATGTGGTGCCCTCTACTCTTCATCAATGTTTTAAATACATTGATAACAATAGAAGAGTACAAAAAGAAGTTGCTGATATAAATCCCTTCCATGGGGTTGAAGCTTATTTCAACGATTCCCGAATGTACAAAGAAGAGTATACAAGGATCATACAAGCTATGGAGAAAGAAGATGCACAAAGTGAGACTTTAATAATCCCTGTTAAAAGTCGAACTACTCAGCAACAATCTCCTAAACCCTCTGGAGAAGATTCTTTCATCATTCCAGTGAGTGGACGAATCTCTCCGTTACCTCAGTCATCTACTCAAAATACACTGATCATTCCTGTCAGTGGGCGTACTACAGTTCCGGTACCTTCACAAGATACTCTGCTAATTCCAGTTGGAGGGCGGACTACTCTTCCTACTCAAACTTCAAGGGAGCTCACCTCTTCTGAGCCATTTGTTATCGATCTTAATCGAAACAAAGCTTCTTCTTCTTCTCCCCCTTTAGTTATTGACTTGGCTAAAATCTCTAAGGCTCAGCCTTCTCCCAATATAAATATTGCTGCTTTTACATTTAATGAAAAGTCTCTACCTTTGCAGTACGTTGATGTGTGTAATTATGTTCATAGTTATTTACATCTGTTAGATGACTTGAACACAATAACCATAGGAGTTGTACAGACTGTTCATACAGATGTATCTCTAGAACCTGTACAATCTTCATACTTTCTAGTTTCCAGCAGAAAGCCAGGAGACATTCCAATATTTTTCTACAAAGGGCCTCAAAATCCTTCTGATCTTGAAGATGATGACAAAAATGATGATACTGGAAGATTACAACTACGTCGTTATAGTCAGCAATCTAGAGACATCATCAAAAATATGGGCTATGACTTCAGGACTGGCCTCAATAATGGAAAAGGAAGAAAAATACCTGTCCGGATTCCTCCTTTGAAATATGGAAGGACGAAATGCGGATTGGGTTATACTGCTCCTACTCCTTTCATCAATATTATCCATGAAGATCCTGAGTCTGACGAAGATAAGAGATCTGATTCTTCTAGTACTACTTCTTGGGATTCCGATACGAGTATCGGTGACTTCTATTGCAACCTTCTGTCTTCCAATATGGTTTCTATTGACTGTTTTGAAAAATGATTCATATTTGACGGTTCATCCGTTCATCTGACGGTTTGACCGTTCATTAATACCTGACGGTTCGTCCGTTCATCTATCCGACGGTTCGTCCGTTCACTATAATCTGACGGTTAACCCGTTCATTCATCTAGTCTTTTGATTTCCGAGTCTAAAGATCATGAAAAATTGAATTTAAAGATATTTTTATATCTGAATTCTATTTTTTCCAATCAGTATTAAACTAAGATCATTTCTGGTTTAATATCATTTGATAGAATTACAAAGTTCGTTTGTATATTCTATTCTACTGAAATATGTCATGTATTATTTACCTCTGAACATATTTTCTATGAATCTATCATTTTCAAAATAGCAAAACCAAAAGTCAGATCAAGGATTTTCATTTACTCTCATTCCAGAATCAAAACATGAAATACAAGTGAAAGTGAAAATAAAAGAAGTTCACTCATTTGGAGTTATCAGCTCCCTAATACGATCTAGAACAGCAGTCAGTTTTTCTTCATGAGTTTTTCTAACTCGTTCTGCTGCTACAATTGAAATATTCTGTTCATCAAAAGTAATGATGGTAGACTGGCGACGACTGACTTCTTCAATCTGTTCCGCCTGCATCCGTTCTCGTTCCTTCCGAAGAGTCTCATAGTGTTCAACTTCAGAGATATAAGTAGTAGCAACCTCAGCTTGATCTGCTTCCATGACAGTAATGCGCTCTTGAAGACGAGCTAATTCCTCTTTCAATTTTTTTAGTTCTTCAGCCTTGGACGCTTTATCCTTCTCCAGAAGCTCTACTCTTTGACGAATAGCTAATATTTCTTCACCCTTTTCTATTAATTTCTCAGTAGAAGAGGCAAGGAATGCTTCAAGAGCTGCTTGTTGGGATTGTGCTTCATGCTCTAGTTGACTAATTTCAGTTGCAGTTAAAGATTGAAGATCTTCCTTCTTAGTCTTCCAGTACTTTCAGATAGTTACTTCTAACTCATCCAGGAGATGTTTGAAGAAAATGTACTGAGATTCACAACCAGCATGATGCAGCGCCATGAGAGGGAACTTAACCATAGTTCGAAGATCAGAAAATGGCATAGCTTCATCCTTCAAGAAACGTCTGGAAAATGTATCTAGATATGAGTAAATGATATCTGAATACATTCCTAGAGTTCTTCTTAACCCAGTCTCAAATCCAGGAGTCGCTGTTATCATGGAAGAAGAAGCTTGAATATTCTCTATCCTCGGAACAGAAGTATATACCATCGGAGAAGTTAAGTGTGAATTCCCTTCATCGGTATCAGTCTGGATAAGCGGAGCATGAGTCGAACTCATTGCTGCAGCAGTTTCTATAGTTAAAAGAAAAATGTAATCGGCATTTAAAGAAAGAAAGGAGCAGCGGAAACAGAATTTGAAATAAAGTTCTACCTGGCTGAGGTTCATACTCGGTATATGGAGGGAGCTTTGCTTCCTCTCGCAACCGGTCCATGATTGTATCCGATACCTGTTTTATATGGCTGCTTCCAGCTCCAGAATTACTGGGTGCTAGAGCGTTGTTCGGTGATTGAGCAGGTTCAGGGCTAAGTTCCATTTTGTTTCCCTTGACTTTGTCTTCATCATAAGGAGTAGAGGTGCCAGCATGCCAGTCTTCTCCTCCTTCAGCTTCTTCTTCTTCTTCGTCTTCAGGATGAGCTTCTGATTCAGAATCAATGATATTTACATCTTCATGAGTCTCTGGAACAATAACGATAGCAAGCTCAGTATTGGCTGCCGGTTCAGTTGTCTCTGGAAGATCGGTTCGAAGAATGATATCTTGACAAACATTCTTTAACAGATCATCAGCAGCTGATAGCTCAGACGCCGGCACGTCTTCGTCGCCTCTGGCCAAAGAAATGTTTTCTTCAGCTTGAATTTCAGGAACTTCTGATTGTTTGGTAGTTTCTTCCGGAGCTGTTGCTTCTTCAGAGTAATCAATCTGGTCATCCAGTGCTTGAATGACACCTTCTGTCCCATGCTCAAATGGGATTACCTTCGTCTCCGAGGGTTCAATAGCTACTCCACTTGTGGTCGGAGCAGTTATTTCCTGAACTTGAACAGACTCTACTTCAGTCTGTTCAGTTGAAGCTGTTGCAAGGTGAATATCATCAGATCGGTCTTCTCAGTAGAAGCTGCTTCACTGATTCTGGCAAAACTCCTCCACTCATGATCGTTTCTAAGAGTTTGTTGCCCTTAATTTTGCTGGCAGACTTCTTGACATATCTGCCTCTTGACCTCCTTATCAAAGGAGCGTCGTCTTCATCAGTCTCTTCGTCTTTATCAGCGGCATCGTCCTCATCAACCGAGATACCGCCTAAAGATGATGTAGCAGTCACTGAGACTCCTTTCTTCTTTTTCCTAGATGTTGGAGACTTAGTACTCCTCTTAGAGATGGTCTCAGATTCGTCACTTCTCTTCCTCTTAGAAAGAGATATAAATATAGGAGGAAGGACCTCATCAGAAAAATTTCCTTCCTGGAATAATTCATAGGGAGGCTCAACTTCTGTTGTCTCATCTTCGGGTTCTGAAGGAAAGTGCTGAATAACTATTTTCTTCTTTGACCTCTTCGATGGAGCTGGATCATCCTCTGCAACAAAAGTCTTCAGATTGAAACTCGGTCTGAAAGTGCCCGACGACACATCGAAACGTGCATACGTATAAAGCATCTTTGGCCCCGAGCTAGACAAAGGATTAGGCATAGAGAATACAACCTTTGTATCTCTAGCTGCAAAATATCTCCAAGCTCGAGCTCCGTCAATGAGTCCTCCGCGAGAAGATAAATAAGTAGTGGCGTTCCCAACATGGAGTTGGTCGTACCCGAATTGTCTGGCAAATCAACTTGGTAAATATGGTTCCAGATATGCCATTTCTTCGTGACGATATACTAGATGAGAAGGCCGGATCCTCTGTAACCATTGGAAGGCTACATCATCTAGTCGGTTTCCCATATCTCCGTCCATCATATTTAAGGGCATACTCTCATAGCCCGATGGTGGAGGGACACATTGGATCAACCAATGTGAAGCCCTATTCAATACATTTCTACATTCTGGGAGGGTGTGAACCTTCCAGAACGTCTCTCCAGAGTACCTCTCCAGAAAAAGACTGCTACTTTCTCCTGCCCCTGGAGGTATCAGACCATCATGATGAAGGAGAAGCCAACCATAAAGATACGTGAAGGGCATCTCTATTCTGGAGAATTCTTCAGTCATCATCCTCTAAGTAGACAACATATTAGTGACAAAATTCCGGAGACCTGCATTTAGCCTACAGGTCATCACCGATAACAAATCCAGCTTGTAACCATACACAAGGTGCACTGCTGCAAAGATAACACCTCTGTGTATCCTGTCCAAAGAGCTGGAGCCAGGAATGATGAATCTTCTTAACCACAGGGATATGAATCCGGCCAGATGACCGTTCCTTGACAGGCTCTTTCCGCTCTGTCTAACATAAGAGCTGAAAGTGGTTCCAGCTTTGAACTCGTACCAGTCTTCAGTAATCGTGAAATCCTTGCAATCATATTTCTCCAGCAAATGAGTGATTTCACTTTCAGAAAGAGGTTTGAAGTTGCTGATCTGATACCACCTCTTCTCATTTATTTTCTTTTCATCCTTTTCACGGTTCATGAAAAGGTAGGACATCCACTTCTGAATTTGGTTGCCAGCTTCATCCTTGGAACCCTTGTAATATAGAGTGCATGTGCCAAAATGGCACATCATCTCTTCAAATAGATGGACCATCTCTGGGTTCTTCTCTGACAGAAAGTTCAGTTCCTCTGTTGTAGGAACATATTCCTCATACGGCAGCGAGCCTGAAGGCAGGTGTGAGATGTATTCCATCTCATGAAGGGCGAAGCCCATCTCTCCTTTCGGAGTCATAAAGGTCCCCGTCCTGTGATTATATCTCTCAACCAAAGCTAAGAATAGGAAAGGGTTGGGCTTGAAGCCGTAGGATGAATTGATGACGACATCATAGAGATTTATCTTCTTCAGCTCAGTCGCGAAATTCTCCAAAGCCCAGTTGACCAAAGTCTTCCATCTCACATTCTCCTGATTCATTAGGCCGTTCATCCTCGGTGTCGAGTCGGTGGAATAGAATGCATTCTTGTTAGACAAGAATTCATTTATGAAAATGGGCATCCTGAATGGCATCAATATGGCTGAGTCTTCAGGTGGTATGCATCCAGGCTTCAAACCCCGAAATACTGATACATGATCCTCCGGGGCACTGAAAAATCCCTCCTTCCTGTAAATAATACGGCTTGCCTTCGCCTGCTGATATTCTGTCAAATACCAGGACATCTTTCTCGGATAGCTGGCATGCATAAGTCTCATGATTGATAAACCCCGGGAAACCTTTGGCCAGTACATGGGTTGTTTCACATCCCCCTCAAAGCAGAAACACACCTTTTCCCTGATGCCCTTCGGCTGAGATTTTTGTGCTATAGCATCTCCGAATAAGAATGCTGGTTTCTTGTGGGATACCAGATCCAGACTCTGAAAAGGTTGTCTATTCATCAAGCAGAGTAAGGTTGTGTGGTCTTGATTGGCCAACAATGATAGTCTTGCTTCAGGAAGATCAAATTGAGGGAATGTTACATGAGATAAATCATGCTTAAATGAGATACTCAAGCACCCTTCAAAATCTGCTTCTTCGCTTCGGATGTTCACTACAAGAAATGGCAGAAGACAAAGTCAGATATAGACTCTATATGGATATACTACCATGACATACTGAGTGAGTTATTCACGCAAAGTCCAGACAGATTAGGATGAAGACTAATCTATCCAGAAGATGACTCTCAGAAGTCTGCGTGAATAATTCAACATTGATATCTCTGTCAACATGTGAAAAATCATGCAGCATCATCCTGAAAGCTGCGTGACTATTTCAACATGGACATTTCTGCCAACGTAAAAAGTCACGCAGAATCATGAGAGTCATGCTCCTTTTGCGTAGAACACAGAGCTTCGTAAACACGAAGATGTGAAGTATGGCCGACCCTAAAGAGGGAGGCATACTTTATTAATATCCTTTGCCCTAAGAAGGGGGGATATATTTCTGAAGTTTATTATTTTAAGATCCTAAAAAGTTCTATGTGGAGTTCATCTTCATCAAACTCGTCTTCAACAGTTCATGTTCTTCCATCACCTACGATGCATAGGAGCTTGCGGAACTTCCTGTCGAGGAAGTCTGTCAGTAGTGGCACGCGAAGAAGTTGCAGGGGCTTTCCCCTTGGCCTGAGCATCAGCTTTCTTGGGAGCCATTTCGGCTGAGAAAGGAGAAGAAGAAGTCGGGGAAGAAGGAGTTCGTCAGCGAAGATGAAGTTCTCTTCTGTGGGTTCTCTCTTTCAAAAGCAAGTAAAGAAGGAAAGAAGTAATCAATGGCTTATTTATAGGCTCATTCTAAATGGCCCATCATGATTCGTCTCGATTTAGGAGCTTGATACGGGATCCTAACTGCACAGAATCCCAACAGTCCAATCATTTAGGGATAAATATCTCTTTAAAGTCATCTCAGCGTGACTGATTTCATTTCATCATCTCTATTTCAAAGTATTTCGAAAATATTTTATCATTTTTCGAAAACTTTGAAGGGGGTTTTGTAGGCCTCAAAAATGAAGTCACGCTGAGTTGATCAGAACAAGTCACGCAGAGTGATCCAAGAAGCAGCACAAAATATACGCTAAGTTCTGCCTGGCCATTTCCTTTAGAAGTCACGCAGAGACAGCTCCGCCATACGTCAGAATCATAATGACTGACAACACAACAGTCGAGAAACGTCTTCTCGTATGCCACGTATGCACAGAACTCGAGAGATCACAGCTGTCTTTTGCAATCTTCCTTAGCAAGACTCACTCTTCACCAAGTTGGCGTGACTTTGGGTCTTATCTTCATTTAATGCGGCTGACAATATAATCAATGTCAGAGATTTTGTGTCAGACGAAGCGTGCCAAATCAAGACAGCTGGCGGTTTGCGTGGATTCTGAACCTTCTCCTTCCCCAAAACATTGCGTGACTTTTGAGTTATTCTTCTCAAAGCCTGCGTGAATTCTGAAGTATTCTTCTTCAAAGCTTGCGTGGATTTCGCCTTCAACGAGTCTGCGTCAACGAATCTGCGTGGATTTTTACCTTCAGCAAGTCAGCGTTGATTTCATTTCAACTGGAGTACGTGGCAGCCATGCCACCAATCTCTCTCTCGCGTGCCCAGTAACTTGCACACGATCCATGCACTGATGCCATGTGTCCAACAGTTACGGGCCACGTCCAGTAACTACTCACTAACCCTGCGTGTATTTAGAGTCTGCGTGACTTTTCAAGTACACCAGTGGTGAGGTAGTTATCTTTTCAGTTACTGTTTTGACTCTATAAATAGAGTTCTTTTTCTCATTCATTGTACAGATACATTGATATCTACTGTCAAAATTTTGAGAGCTTTTCTTCTTCGCATAGTCCAAGGGATAAAGCGATCGTCTTCTAGATCGAATTCCTACAGTTATAATTTTCCCAGAAACACAACAAATAAAGAGAATTTCTTTATGGAAAACACTCCTTCTACATCAGTGGAAGATGCCAATGAAGCTGTAAAGCTCCTACGAACTCAGTTCGAAGCTTTCAAGGAGAAGGATAACTTGCAAAGATTGGGGATCAAGCAACCTTACCCAGTTGAATGGAAGGAAGTCCCGTTTCCTCCAAAGTACAAGATTCTAACTATCTCGCTGTTTGATGGCAGCACATCTCCCAGTCAGTTCATCAACCACTTTGAGGTTATGACTGTTCAACTTCAACCAAATGACGCTCTTCTTACCAGAGTATTCGTCGGCTGTTTAGCTGGCGTAGCATACGATTGGTATAGAAGCTTGCCCGATGGTTGTATCACCTCCTTCTCTGGCTTAAAGCAAATCTTCTTGGAACGATTTTACGAAGGGATCAATGACATGACTATGTCATCCCTCAATAAAATCAAACAAAGGCATAATGAAACTGCTGAAAGTTTCATTGAAAGATTCCGTCGGGAAGCCTTGAAAATGCTACCGGGAACTCCGGCTGCTGTCACCATAGACACCTGCAAGGCAAATCTATTGCCCATCATTAGCATGTGGATGGGGTCTACTCAATTCCAAGACTGGCCATCTTTCATTGTCAACGCTAAAGTAGCTGAAGTTAGCGTCGACAAATTCAAGCAGCTAGGGGTACAAATGTCTAACCCCGACCGGGATGAACGTCAAACATCAGGTGGTGGCAATCGCCAGAACAACCGCAAACCAAAAGAAACTTTGAACATCAATTTGAACAAGAACAAAGAATCCCTGGCGGTTAACGTAGCTCCTCCTACGTCCACTTCTACCCCTTCAGCACCTCCACCGAGAGAACCTCGTCCTAAAGTAGAGTATTCCTTTGACGAGAATGACACTGCTAGCATCTTTGATTGCTTAATCAAAAGTAATAAAATCCAACTTCTGGATCCAAAGAAGCCCGATGAAGTCGGTAAGACTGATCATCCCAAGTACCGTGTCTATCACAGGTTTATCGGACATCCCACTCGAGCATGTTATGTGCTCAAAGACAAAATCTATGAGCTGGTCAACGCTGGCGTCGTCACTCTACAACAAGACGAGAAGACTGTTACTGCAAACATGGTATCAGTTCAGTTCGGTGACTTCCCGCCCCAGATGGTGCAGCATGGTGTCATTCCTATCCCTAAAGGTACTCTTGAGATTGAGAATCTTCCTCCTCCACGAAGTGAAGGTCTCGTCCCTTTGTCTCCTGACAATGGCGAGATTATGTGAATTCATCCGAATCTTGCTTCAGAGTTTGAACTTCCCTCTTCCTCTAAGAAGAAAGACCGCTCCAAAAGCAAGACAAAGATGTGCAATATGGTGTCTTTTGACCCCATAATTGATGAAAAAATCCTGTTGGGCACCAGGTCAGGGAAAGCTTATCTAAAGGATTATCCTGAAGCCCAAAAGAATCTTGCTTCTTCCTCTGAACCTGCTCCGGTACAGCCTGCTTCTACGGAGGATATTCCTATTGCTTCCTCACCGGTGGTGATAACCATTCCTCCCAAGCCGACGGTCGCTGACAAAGGCAAACAACAAGTCCGCTTTGACAAACCTTTGAAGAAGACATCTTCTTCTGGACTTGAAAAACCTTACAACTTTGATATTTTGGCTCAGTTGGCCAATACACCAGCCCAGTTGTCAATTTTCGAGCTCTTATGTCTTTCTAAAGAAACTCGAGAAACTCTGAGTGAGGCCCTCTTGCAAGCTGAAACTTGTCTAGCCCTTCTGAAGAAGCCTACAACAGAGCCTGTCTCTTGCCTCCATTGTCATAGTGTGTTGGAATTAATTCCAAACATAACTTTCACTCAAGATGACTTGTTGATGGAAGACAACAGGCATGACCGTCCTCTCTACTATACAGGATATGTCGACTCGATGAAAGTCGATCGTAATCTGATAGACCCAGGGTCTGCCCTTAGCATCATGCCGAAGACAATGTTAGGTGCGTTGAAGATCCCTGTACATAGTCTCTCCAGTACAATCACCACCATCCTTGGATTCAATCAAGGAAGAAGTGAACCTTTGGGCAAGATTCGCCTAAAACTCCAAATAGGCAATCTGCGCACAAAAGTGACCTTCTATATCATCGACAATCATGGTTGTTCTTATAATACTTTATTGTAGAGACCATTCCTACATGAACACAACATTGTTCCATCAACTCTTCATCAATGTTTCAAATATGTTGATGACAATGGAGAAGTCCAGAAGGAGGTTGCTGATCTCTATCCTTTCAAAGGCGTTGAAGCATACTGTAACGACGCTCACATGTACAAGGATGAATTCATGAAGGTTGTCTTGTCTCTGGATACTGAAGAAGAATCAAAATCAGTGCCTAAAGATACCCTTATCATACCTGTCAAAGGGCGTGTTTCTCGTCCTCAATCTTCCAAGCCACTGGCTATTCACTTGCCAGTTCAGAAGAAACCAACTGATGATGATCATGATCAGAGGAAGCTCACCTCTTCTGAGCCGCTTGTTATTGACTTACGTCGTAACAAGGAAAAAAAGCAGCTCACTTCTTCTGAGCCACTTGTTATAGATCTACCTCATAACAAGGAAAAAAGGGAGCTCACCTCCTCTGAGCCGCTTGTTATCGACCTCCGTCGTAACAAAGCTAATTCTCCTCCACGTTCTTCTTCTTCCCCTCTTGTAATCAATCTGACCAAGCCTGCTAAGGCTAAAGGTCCTGCTGTAAATACCAATGTACAAATCAATAAAAAAGCATCTACTTTCCAGTATGTTGATGTCATTTATCATACTAAATGCTACTTGGATATGTTAGATAGCTTTCAGTCATTTACAATGGGAGTTGTACAATCTCTTCAAACTGAAGTTTCTTTTGAAAACCCAGATGATTCATACCGAATTGTTCCTGCTCGAAAGAAAGGCGAAAGTCCAATACTTTTTAGTAAAGGACCGGAACAACAATTCAGCTATACGGATGATAGCAATGTTAACTACACGGGACATCTTCAACTCCGTCGTTACAGTCAACAATCAAAAGATATCATCCAAAAGATGGGTTACGACTTCAAGAGCGGCCTCAACTACGGTAAAGGACGGAGAACTCCTATCCGTACGACTGTGCCGAAAGGAAAGTCAGAGATGTACTACAACAGGACCAAAAGAGGTCTTAGATATGCTTCTCCTCCAATGTTATCCCCAGCAGTTTCTGAATTCGATAGTGAAGAACGCTCTAACTCTTCTGATTTCAGATCGTGGGATTCTGACACCAGCATTGGTCAAATTCATCGGCTGACTGTGTCTTCTAACATGGTCTCTGCCGAACTTCCAGAAGGCTATGACGAGGATCTTGAAGAAAACCCTAAAATAGATCCTTGGGCTCAACGAATGGATATCCAATGGGAACTCCGATTCGAACAAAGGGAACCTCCTACCGAAGATCAATTGGTTCAAATTGATGTAGGAGAGAACGGGTCACCTCGTCCAATATTCATCAGCAAGAATCTTTCAGAAGAGGATAAACAAGAGTTAATTCTTCTTATTAAAGAATACATTGATGTCTTTGCCTGAAGCTATGAAGACATGCCAGGACTGGATCCTAAAGTTGCTACTCACAAACTGAATATCTTGCCGAATGCAAAATCGGTCAAACAACACCAACGACGTTTCAAGCCAGAAATGATGGACGCAATCGACGATGAAGTCAAGAAGCTCATAGCTTGCGACTTTATTCGAGAAGAGCAGCATCCTGATTGGGTAGCCAATGTCGTCCCAGTTCTAAAGAAAACCGACAAAGTTCGAGTTTGCATCGACTTCCGGGATCTTAACGAAGCATGTCCAAAAGATAAATTTCCTCTCCCTATCACGGACGTCATGATTGACAATACATGTGGGTTCGAAAGAATATCTTTCATGGACGGATTCTCCGGATACAATCAAATTCGGATGAATCCTGAAGATGAAAAACATACTTCTTTCCGCACTCCTCGTGGAGTCTATTGTTATACTGTGATGCCGTTTGGTCTCAAGAACGCTGGTGCAACATACCAACGAACTATGAGTACCATCTTTCGAGATCATCTGCGCAAGACTGTCGAATGCTACGTCGATGATATTGCTGTCAAAAGTCGTCTAAAAGAAGATTACATCCAAGACTTGAAAATTGTCTTCAATCTCATGCACCAACATTAACTCAAAATGAATCCCACCAAGTCATTCTTGGGTGTCTCTAGTGGAAAATTTCTCGGATTCGTCATTACCTCTAAGGGTATACACGTGGATCCCGAGAAGATCAAAGCCATTCAAGAGATGTGTCCTCCACACAACCTAAAAGAGCTACGAGGATTCCAAGGTCGACTTGCGTACATCAGGAGATTTATTTCAAATTTGTCTGGACACTGCAGACCATTTACTCAACTCATGAAGAAGGGTGTATCTTTCGTTTGGACCGAAGAATGTCAATAAGCATTTGACGACATCAAGCGATATCTCATGAATCCACCAGTCTTGGTGCCACCAATCTCCGACATACCATTCTTAATGTATGTCCGTGCCATGGACCATTCATTGGGTGCTTTACTAGCCCAAAAGAATAAAGAAGGCCACGAACAGGCTATCTACTACCTCAGTCGTACTATGATTGGTGCTGAACACCATTATAGTCCAGTCGAAAAAGAATGCATAGCTCTCATGTTTGCTGTTCAAAAGACTCGACATTATATCATTGGTCAAACCATCCATGTCATATCCTGAGTCAATCCTCTTCGAGTACTGATGAAGAAGCCTAGCACGCTCAACTCTCGGCTGGCTACATGGGCCATTCTGCTAGCCCAATATGACATGGTATATGTTCCATAAAAGTCTGTCAAAGGTCAAGCACTGGCAGATTTCATAGCAGCTCATCCTGTTCCAGAGACGTCCAAACTCTACGATGAAATTCTAGACGAGACGTTGGAAATCAACATGATCTCTGAAGAATTTCTTACTTGGCGTCTATTCTTTGACGGAGCATCCAAAATCAGACCCAATGGTGCCATTGTAGCAGGAGTCGGAGTTGTTCTCATTTCTCCAGACGGATCAACTATCCAAAGAGCCTACTCTCTAGATGAACCATGCTCCAACAACGTGGCAGAGTATAATGCTCTACTCATCGGTCTTCAATTAGCCAAGCAACTAGACGTCGAATATCTCGAAGTCTATGGCGACTCTAAGCTGGTGGTTAATCAGGTTAGAGGAACCTATGAAGTTCGTCATCAAGATCTAATGCCTTATCATGAAGCAGTAATCAACATGGCTACGTCATTCAAAGCCTTCTTCATAGACTATGTTCGGCGAGCTTGTAATACTGAAGCAGATGCTTTGGCCAATCTTGCAGCAGTCTTAGCCATCCCCATCAAAAGACAGCAAACAGTGGTTATTTCTAATCGAGAATTATTCTGTATTGAAAAAAATCGTAATATTGAGTTCAGTAATCATACTGAAGTCAATGTTATCAATGAAGATTGGAGAACTCCCTTCATCGACTTTGTTGTTCATGACATACTTCCTGAAGATCCAAAAGAGGCCACGAGTATTCGTCGAAGGTCTCTACGATTCTACTACAACCAAACCACAAAGACCCTCTATCGACGGACTTATGACAGTCTTCTTCTACGTTGTCTAGCTGGTGATGAAGCAAAACAAGTACTGCGTGAAGCTCACGACGGTGTTTGTGGAGCACATCAACCCGGTCCTAAGCTACAGGATCGCATCTGACGTATGGGTTACTATTGGCCCTATATGGTATCTGACGCCATTGATTATGCAAAGAAATGTCGAGCTTGTCAAATCCATATGGATTTCATTCATCAACCTTCAGAATTTCTGCATCCGACGGCTGCTTTCTGGCCTTTTGAAGGTTGGGGTATGGACATCATCGGTCCTATCAATCCTCCTTCTTCTAGAGGACATCGGTTCATATTAGCAATAACCGATTATTTCTCAAAATGGGCTGAAGCTATACCTTTGGCTGAAGTCAAGACCAGCAGTGTCATCAACTTCGTCAAACACCATGTCATTTATCGATTTGGTGTACCTCGACGAATCATCCATAACAACAGACCACAATTCATCAGCCATAAATTCACAAGGTTTTGAGATGATCATAGAATTGACAATGTCGTTTCGACAGCCTATAATCCAGCTGCTAATGGTTTGGCCGAAGCCTTCAACAAAACTATTATCAAGCTCCTCAAGAAGTTTGTATCTACTAACAAACGGAACTGGAGTGAAAAGCTCGGTGAATGTTTATGGGCCTATCGAACTACGGTCCGCAATCCCACAGGCTTTACACCTTTCTCTCTGGTGTACGGTTGTGAAGCTGTTCTACCTCTAGAACTTCAAATCCCGTCTTTAAGGATTGCAATTGCTAACGAGCTTACTACAGAGAACAACGATCTTCTACGACTTCAAGAATTGGAGGCACTCGATGAGAAACAGTTAATGGCTCAGCAACATATTGAGTTATACCAAGCCCGCATCTCGAAGACTTTCAACCGTAAAGTTAAAGTCAGAGCCTTTCAACAAGGAGAACTTGTTCTAACAGTCAGACGTCCTATGATTATGACTCACTCGAGCAAAGGCAAGTTCGATACGAAGTGGGAAGGACCTTATGTTGTCAGCAAAGTCTTTTCAAATGGAGCATATCAACTTGCAGAATTAGATGGTCGAGTTGCAATGATGCCTATCAATGGCAAATTTCTCAAGAAATACTATGTATAAATGTAACAGAAATTTATGTAAATATGATCAGACAATTCATAAATAAAGTTTGATATTCATTTCATCATAAATGAGGTTACATGATATCAAGGAAGATCACTGTCATCCTTATCGACATTAGGACGGGGACCACTGCCGTCCTTATCAAAGACATAATCAGCAAAAGAGCTGAGAACATCTTTGCTGGAACCCACGAGGAACTTACAGGCAGCCATCCTTATGGCCTCTTCCTCTTCAGTCTTTCCTGGTTCAAGCAGGAAGTCCAGGATATCTTGCGGTGGTTTGGGTGCAGAGGAACCTTCGCCTGCCTCTGCCTGCTTTGGCTGGACCAGTTCGGCCGGATGTTCTTCAATGCCCTCTTCAACCTTTGGGGTGACTTCGACTTTCTTGGATGCATCTCCGGACGACATCTTTATGTTGAAAAGTAGAAATAATCGTTCCTTCCAGATTTCTGTTCTATTTATAGACAGAGATTCTCAAAATAATGAAACGTCACATTCATCTGACGGTTCGTCCGTTCATTCATCATCACCAGACGGTTTGTCCGTTCATTCATTATCACCTGACGGTTCGCCCGTTCATTTATTATCACCCGACGGTTCATCCGTTCATTCACATTCATCAGACGGTTTGTCCGTTTATTCATCATCACCTGACGGTTCTCCCGTTCATTTATTATCACCCGACGGTTCATCCGTTCATTCACATTCAATAGACGGTTCGTCCGTTCATTCATCATCACCTGACGGTTCGCCCGTTCATTTATTATTATCCGACGGTTCATCCGTTCATTCATATTCATCAGACGATTCGTCAGTTCATTCATCATCACCTGACGGTTCGCCCGTTCATTTATTATCACTCGACGGTTCATCCGTTCATTCATCATCACCAGACGGTTCTTCCGTTCATTCATCATCATATGAAGGTTTGCCCGTTCATTTATTATCACCCGACGGTTCATCCGTTCATTCACATTCATCAGACGGTTCATCCGTTTATTCATCATCACCTGATGGTTCGCCCGTTCATTTATTATCACCCGACGGTTCATCCGTTCATTCACATTCATCAGAAGGTTCGTCCGTTCATTCATCATCACCTGACGGTTCGCCCGTTCATTTATTATCACCCGACGGTTCATCTGTTCATTCACATTCATCAGACGGTTCGTCCGTTCATTCATCATCATCTGATGGTTCGCCCGTTCATTCTTTATCACTTGACGGTTCATCCATTCATCATCATCCGACGGTTTATCCGTTTATTATGATGATTCATTTTTGTTCATTTTCATCCACATCAGTAACTTATCATCCTTGATTAGGTTATCTATTGAAATAATAATATTCAACAAATTATATTCTGCCACGTCCATATTACCTCTGAGTAGATATAGTGAATATAATTATTTTCTACAAAATCATCAAGAAATATATCATGTCCTGCACCTCTGAATATATTTCTATCGTTATTATTTATATCTGAATAAGATATGCAAAAAAATAATAGAGCTACAACAAAATGTCTTTTGTTGATCAAAATTTAAGACATACATAGCATAAAGAAAGATAAGAAGATACAAGAAGTTCTTTTTATTGAGACGGAGGCATTATCAGATTAGCAATTTGCTGCTTCAGAATCTGCAACCGTTCTTCACGAGATGCTATCACTTTCCTCCTGGCCTCTTCCATCCCAGATTCTTCGTTAAAAATGGGCATGGTCACCATTCGGCGAGTAATTTTCGCATCATGAGCTGCTACGTACTCGTTTCTTTCCTGAGTTAGAGCATCAATTTGTTGGACTGAAGTCTGATGCTTTGTAACTTCATTTTCCAGTTCCTCTTCGAGACGAGCAATCTCCGCTCTCAGCTCGACAATCCTTTTCTCTCTTCTCTCAGCAGTTGAGATCACCGATTCCAACTTGGAATTATATTCAGCAGATTTAGTAGTATAGGCATCCAAGAGGTTCTAGAGATTCACTCTTTCAATTGCAGCTGCCTGAGCCATTTGTTCAAACTCTGCCTGTACTAAAGGTTCCACTTCCCCTTTGTTGAGATCTTTATAGTTTTTTATGGAGATTTCCAGCTCATTTAATATATGGTCAAGGAAAGTGGCCTAAGTCTCATCACCTTGCTCCCGGATGGCCTTAACCAAGAAGGAGGTTGGGCCTCTGACCATGTAAAAATCAGCGTCATCTTTGTCCATCATTCTGTTGATCAGAGGTCCCAAGGACTCGAAGAAGCATCTGGTGAATAATTGGATGACAAGCTGATTAGTCGCCAGAGCACCAGGAGTCGCAACTACTCCTATTGATGGCGAAGCAGCAAGACGCTCAACTTCTCGTATCTGAACAGCAGGCACTTTGAATAAGGGAACCAAAGTGGAGCTAGTTGCTCCTCCTGGTTGTTCCTCTGCAAAATTAAATACTGTCACTTTACCTGTCATTGGCTATTGGTAAAGAGAATCAAAAGTGAAACAGTCTTACCATGAGTGGATCCAGCAATAAGCCTTTCATCTGCATGAACAGACTTTAGCTGAGCAGAAGTAGCTTCAGACGCTACGGCCTGGCTACTTCCTGCTTCAGAGCCACAAGACAAATGGCGGCTGCTACTGGCAATTGTCGTTGCCAGTACTATATCCATACATGTTGGAGGAGCAGAAGAAGATCCGGGTTCTGTATGAATAAAAATAACGATGTCAGCTATCAAACTACTTATTAAAAGAAGATCGCTATTTTTATTACAATACCTTCGGGAGCAGCAACTGGAGTTTTCTCCACATCCACCTCTTCATCAGCAATCTTCTCCGGAGATCTCGGCACCTCAGCCTCCTTTTCAGGAGTCAGAGTGTCTCGAGGGGATGTCTGGATATCAACATTCTCTTCTAGATTTCGTGTCTCATCAGCAGTTTCTGATGAGGTGCTTTCTTCGTTCTCGCTGTCCTCGGGAACCTCTTCACTAGCAGCATCAGCGGCATGATCAGCTTCTTCCTGATAACCGAAGTCACAGTCATATAAAGCGTCGATCACCAAACGATCTTCTTCAGCAAGGGTTGCTCCCGGTGTGGCAGGAAGATTAATTTTTGCTGTTATTGGCAAAGGAGATCGTACGACATTATGCTCTTCCTCTACAATGTTATCTCTGGGCTCTTCAGCCTCATTTCTCTGGTCCAGCTCTTCCCTCTGCTTAATTTTCTCTCTCTGCTCTGGACTGGGAGTTTTATTCCCAGACTCAGAAACATGAGTGGGAGAGGGCATGGTGAGTCCCGCTGCAGCGTCTATCACGATCGAAGATAAAACTTGCCTTCTGCGGACCAACCTTTTCCTTTTATGCAGAGGTCTCTCAGGACTCTCTGCGTCTATTGTCTCGACTTGTTTTTTGAACAGAGGTCGGTGTTGCAGCTTCTTCCCGCTGAATTGTCTCGGCCAGCTGTCGAGATTGAGATCTGGTAGTAATCTTTTCTGAAGAATGATCCAAGATCAGTTTCTTCTTCGCAACTGGGACGGAAGGCTCCTCTCTCCTTCTTTTCTTGGCTGGAGATTTAGCAACCTTCAAAGAAACACCCAGTGGCACGTTAACCTCTTCAGGGAACGTAGCGTCCCTTGAAACTTCTAAGGGTGCATCCACTGGCTCATGCACCTCATCATTACCTGGAAGTGACATGATGACTCCTCCCTTCTTCAATCTCGTTGCAGACGCGAAGCTATCCGAAAGATTGAAGTTCTCGACAAAAGTGTTCGCTAATGTATAAAACAATGAATATGTGAACAGCATACGAGGGCCATGACTGCTATTCACCGACATCGAGAACGTTGCTTTCGTATCTCGAGCGTTGTAATAAGCCCAAGCTCGGGCTCCATCTATCAAGAAACCTTTTTCTTGTAGGCATGTGATAGCATTACCTACGTGAAATTGGTCATATCCAAACTGTCGAGCAAACCGGCTGGAAAGATATGGCTCCAAGAAGCATTCTTCTTCAAATCGATACACCAAGTGGGATGGACGAATTGTCTTCAACCAATTAAAAGTTGTACGGCTCAAAGGTTGCATCTTTGAGTCAACCATGTTGGTCGGCATTTGTTCATATCCGGCAGGAGGATAAGTGCAATAGAAGTTCCACCCTTTACAAAGATTCAAAGCATATCTGCAATCTCTCAAAGAAGTGTATTTCCACTTACCATGAGAGTATCTTCACAAAAAGCTGCCACTGACTGGTCCCATGTTGGGGTCCATCAAAGTAGGATGGTGTAGAAGCAACCACCCGAATAGATAAGTATACGATAATTCTAGCTGAGGAAACTCTTTCTCGCCCTTAGCTTTCAGCATCAAATTGACGTACAGACGGAGACCGGCGTTCAATCTACAAGTCATTGCCGATAAGAGATCCATCTTGTAGCCGAAGACTAATCGAACGACGGCAAAAAGAACACCACGATGGAAGCGGTCTACGGCACTTGAACCAGGTACGATGAACCGACGAAGCCAGTACGTCAGAAATCCTGCTAATTGGGCTTCTTTTGACATGAATCGATATCCCACTCTCATATAACTCTCGAGAGTGTCTTCTTTCTTTAGAGGAGGACATTGATAATCGTCCTTGATCTTTTCATCCAAATCTTCACTTACCTCCATCAACTTCACCACTTCAGTGCTGCTCAGTGGTTTAAAGAAGTCGGGATAGCAGTTATCATGTTCCTTGGTCTTCTTTTCTTTAATATGGTTGAGGAACAGATAAGGCAACCATTTGGATGAATAGCAGGTATTAAATGTACCACTTTCGTAAAATAGAGAACAAATTTTATAATGACACAACAGTTCTTCGAAGACTGCTACCATGTCTGCATTCTCTTTTCGAAGTTTGTCCAATTCATCATTAGTTGGGACAAATTCCTCATACGAGGCATCCCCCATCGGCAAGTAAGAGATGTACTGCATCTCGTGAAGGGCAAACCCGATCTCTCCGCAGGGAGTCATAAAAGTCCCTGTCCTGTAATTGTATCTCTCTGCTAGAGCCAGGAATAGATGCGGGTTGGGAGAAAAACCGTAAACAGTGGCATGTACTGCTTGATACAAGTTAATCTGTTGAAGTTTGTCTTCAAATTTAGTCAAAATCCAGTTTGCTATACAATTCCATCTCTTAAAGTCTGGATTCACCAGTCCAGTTAATCTGAGGTCTTGATCTGGATACCTCCCTTCAACCTTCACGAACTCATTCGCGAATATTGGAACTCTCACGGGCAATAACAAAGAAGAGTTTTTCGGCGGAATACAACCGGGCTTTAAACCTCTGAGCAAGACACTGTATCGTTCTGAAGAAATGTAGAACATGTCTTTATTGTCAGACCCCTTCTTCACATAAATCTTTCCTGGACGGGCATTGTGAAACCCGTATTTTAAAAAAAAAAAAAAAATTTTTTTATGTGTGTGGTTAAATGGATTTTCGTATTTAAATTCGAATTTCAAAAATAATTGTGAAATGTTAGTTTGATATTAATATTATTTTTAAAAGTGTAAAGTTATTTTCCCAAAGTATTAAAAATGGATTTTTAGTTGTCAACCAGACCCAAACCCAAAATTTGGACTTAAAATATTGATTAAATTTTAAAGAGGAAATTATTTTAAAAATCATGTTAGTTCCAAATTCTATTTTTATAAGCCTAAAGTTTTTCATTTATTTTTTTAAGCCCAATACAATTTTTGCCTTGACTCTTACAAGCCGATGAAACTATAATAAAACTTTTGAGCCCATAGATTAGAGCCTTATACCCATAAGTCCAAGAACCATTCACTTATAACCTTTATAATTCAAACCCTTTCAAAGCCATATACTAAAAAGCCCATAACCCATGCCATATGTTACCATTAAGCATGGGCTTACGAACCCATGTTTTATTTTTTTTTGTTGGAGAGAGAAGTATGTTTCTCTCTGTTGAGAAGTTGTTGGGAGTTTCGGTTTCCATCCCAAGACTTCGTGGCCGACCCCTTAACTTCCGAACCACCGCCGAGACCGCCGGGCTTCTGAACGGCCGCCCTTTTGCCTCCCCAACTCCGGTAACCCCCTATTTTACACCCTATATAAACCCTCTCCAACTTTCCTTTTCCCCACACCACTCAATCCCCCAAATTTCCACCTTCACCCACCATTTTCGGCGAGATTCCGGTGAGCCGGAGTCTGATCCATCTTCCGAGGCCGCATCCGACCGGCGTCCGAACCCCGATCCCGAGACCGCCGCCCCGGCGCCGCTCCCCGTGGCCGCCGCCGCCACCTGACCCGCGCGGCCCCTGGCCGTTCGATTCGACGGTGTTCGCCCCGTTTGCCCCTGTGCCGCGTGCACTGCTGTTGATTCCGTTTCCGTTCTCGAGCAGTTCGGTTCCGAGTTCCATTTCGGGATTTCCGTTGCACTTTCGGTTTGGGTAAACTCTAAACCCCATATTCAATTTCTTGGTCGATGATGATAATCTGGTCTCAATTCCTTCGGGAATTCGTTTTTCTTGACAACATAACAATTATGTTGTTATTTTGGCTTTTCCGAAAATCTCGGAAATGGTTGCTGTGGGTTGTTTTTCTGAGATTAAATTGAATTATTAGGACAGAACCTAGTTCTGTAGAATTCTCGGGGTTTCCGAAAACTCTTTTGGATTTGGTTCTGTAATCTCGGGTTTCCGAGAATTTGCGGGATAATTTGGAAATCTAGATTTTTAATACATAAAGCAATTGATTTGTGGAGCTTCTGTTCTCTGTTCGAAATTTCGGATATATATATATGTATATAAGTATGCTGTGGTTATCTTTATTGAGAGGTTGGGTTCTGTGGAAGTGTTCTGATATTGATTTCGGATTTCGGAAATTTCATTATTATTCGGGATGCTGTGTTGGTTTTTGATATATATATATTCTATGAATTTCGGGAGTTATTTTACAGGTTTACGAAGCATTTCCCAGTTTTTGGGTTGACCGAAAACAGGGAAGATGCTGCCGAAATTTTACAAAATAAATAGAAATGATTTTCAAATAATTTTACGGAAAATATTATTTTGGATAAATATTTTTGGGTGACGACCTTAATGGTCACTGGGCCCAACGAAATGCAAACGCACCGGTTCGACCGGACGTTGAGGCAGAGTAGTTAAAAAATGAAATTTTGGACCAGATTCTGAGACTTATAATTCTCTTTTAATAATGTTTATGGAATTTATTAGTTTTGTTAATTTATAGGTTATTTTCGGACTAACCTGTTTCCTTTCTTATTTTCAATTTATTGTAATTAAAATTGTAAAGGCATAAGCCATTCATTTATTTTCTGTAAATTTTGTAATAAGTAGGAAAAATAGATTTGAGATTTTCTGGATGTTGTGCGAGCGCGTAAAACTAGGAATATTAATTATTATTAACTATAATTTAGAAATTCATGATATTTCTCGTTTAAAGGAAAATGTATAGTTCTATATGTTTAAAAATCCAAGTTTTTCTTAAATAAAATAATAAATATAATTTTTCTGAAAATAGACATAAAACGATGTTTCTAAATTGTAACGCACTAGTAAACGCATTTTTTTGGTTGTGTTGGTTAAACAAGATTAAAATTGACTAGGAAACAAATAGAGATTGTAATTAGATCATTTTAGTATTGTGATTCTGAGACAAATTCCCGAAATGTAGGATTTCGAGGAAGTTCTTGATCGTCAACTTGAAGTACAAATCTCGTCCAAATAAAATTCAAGGCAAGTACGGTTGTGTTAATTGCAGTTTAATTAATATTAGAATTTTGCATGTTAAATACACAACTGTTACACGTACTCTCTCCTAGAGTTACATATTGAATCATTGCATCGGGATAATGGGGAGTAGCGTAGTTATCTATGATCAAAGCCCAATAGTTAATGAATGTGCGAGCTTACCCCTCTTCACACGGGGTTAGGCCGGACCGTATCAATAGGATACAATTGAATCATCCTAAACCGATCATAGATACTGCATACTCAATCACATTGTTTACTTCATAATTGAAAATTGTTGTTTCGAAATTATTTAATATTGCAAGTTTCTAATCATTATGCAAATTGTTATTTTCATAATTGTACTTGCTCCTTTCCTGACTGGATACCCCACCCCCAATAGGTTCTATTGATGAATCCGAGCTTCTGATTAATACTTACTATGACCCGGAGCTGTACCCTGCTGTGCTCCCAGAGGAGGTTCCTGATGATGATGATGACACTTCTGCTTAGTTGGAGTTTTAGTTTATCTTTTAAATAAAAAATAATGTTATGTTAAAATTGTGGACAAGCTTTGTAATGAACAAGTTTTATTTTATCGTTTAAATAAATGTTGTGGCAATTATTAGTATCAATTGTTGTTGATTGTACCTGCATATGGATTACAGCTTACTGCCGCCGTCTCAACAACGGTGCAGGCTGGGCATGATCCGAGTCGACCCAAGAAATTGGGATCGGGTCGTGACATGTTTTTAGTGGTGGCCCATGCAGGTCTCTGAATCAACAACTTAGGAAAACTTAGGATAAAAATATTAGAGCACTAGAACATCAAATTGCCAAAACATAGGACCAATATATATACATATTAAATATTTTTGTTTGACTATAGATAGGCTACCTTGCTTATGTTTTATCCTAAAACTTCCAGAGAATGACCACTGACAATACCAACCCTGCTGGCGATAGGATGTCAACACCTGATCATACCCTACCTCCCTAATCAAGTCCGGATCCTACACCTCGGCAGCTGACCGACCGTCCCCATAATACAACAATGGATCCATCATCTTCTCGGACGGAGATGCAACCCCCTGTGGTTACGCCTACTCCAGCTGCCCCACCGGTGCCTGTGGACCCCACTGACCTCATAGGTCTGCTAAGAGGAGTACTTGAAGCCCAGAGAACTCAAGCTGAAGCTCATCGTGAGCAGACGGCCATTATGAGAGAAGGCATGGAGAATGCCCATAGCGTGGCAATGGCTGCACTGGAAAGAGGAGAAGCAGCTCAACAGGAACCAAGGCCTGCCAAGGTAAACATAAATTTAGGGATTAATTTATGTAATAATAAGGCCATTTAATTAATGGAAATCATATTGCCAAGGTGGACGATATTGAGAGCTTTAAGAAGCAGAACCCTCGACCTTTCAAGGGTACCGAGGGAATTGTCTATGCTGATGAATGGCTTGACAATATGGAGCGTCTTCTGAGCGTCGCTCGACTTCCAGAAGACCTCAAGGCCGAAGCAGTGGGACTTCAACTGCAGAATGTAGCTAGCACCTGGTATCGGAATGAACCCCGACTCCAGGATAGACAGGTTGACTGGGACACCTTCAAGAAGTTGTTCCAGAGGAAATTCTTCCCAACTTCTGAGATGCGGGAGATGGAGCGACAATTCCAGAACTTGAAGCAGGGCAATATGACTGTGGGAGAGTATGCGGCAGAATTCGGCCAGCTCAGCCGATTTGCCAAGAACATGGTGGCAGATCCTGCTGATCGTGCCGAACGATTCAAATATGGACTTCGAGAGGAGATTCGCACTTATGTGATCTCTGGCGGAGCTAAGACTTATGAGAAGATTCTGGAGAGAGCCCAAGATATAGAGAAGAGCCAACCTGCCCGTTCAAAGAGAGATTATCCTGGAACTAGCAACTTCCAGGGAAATCAGAAGAAGCCCAACAACAACAACAACAACAGGGCTCAGCATCATCAGCAAGCAAGGAATAATGATGTAGCACCCCAGAAGCAGATCCCTATCTGTAGCTATTGCAAAAGGCCGGGTCATCAGGTGAACATCTGTCGGAAAAGGCTTGGACAATGTCTGATCTGTGGGTCTACCACCCACCAAGTGAAGGACTGCCCCTCAGCAACCAACAGAGCTGGAGGAAATCAGCAGAGGGGACCTCTGCCCACTCAGCAGCAACAATTTGGGCAGCATCAACAGAGGACTGGGCGAGCTTTTGCCCTAACTGCAGAGGAACCAGAGCAGGAGCAGGAACCTAATGCGGATGTCATATCAGGTTACATCTATGTACATTCTCATCCTGCATTAGTTTTATTCGACTCTGGTGCAACACACAGTTTCATAGCAACAAAGTTTATCTCTGCACATCACATAGTTACGGGCCTTAGCAAGAGGATTTGTAGGATTATGACTGGAGGTGGACCCCTACCTATAACGGAGACCTGTAATAGCCCCATTACAATATCTGGCCATAAGTTTGTAGCACCTTTACTGGTAATGCCCTTGCCCAACTATGACATAGTCCTTGGAATGGACTGGTTGAGCAAGCAGCATGCGCTGATAGATTGTCACAGAGGATGTGTAATCTTCAGCCCACCTGGAGGGCCAGAGTTTGAAGTCTCTAGAGCTCCGGAGGTTATGGAGAGTATTGTCTACTCTATTACTGAAGAACCTGGACCACCCCATCCTATCATAGCGAAATTCATGGATGTTTTCCCTGATAGTCTTCCTGGGCTACCCCCAGATCGGGACATAGAATTCACTATTGATTTAGTCCCTGGCTCTTCCCCGATTTCTAAGGGATGTTATAGAGTCAACCCGAAGGAGGCCAAAGAGATGAAGGAGCAGATCAACGAACTGAAGTCTCTGGGATTCATTCGAGACGGAGCTTCACCCTGGGGAGCACCTGTTTTGTTTATGCCCAAGAAGGATGGAACGGTGAGGATGTGCATCAACTACCGGGCGCTGAACAATGTCACAATCAAGAACAAGTACCCTCTGTCCTGGATCGATGACTTATTTGACCAGTTGAGTGGAGCCAAGGTGTTTTCCAAGATTGATCTCAGGTCTGGCTATCATTAGATCAAGGTCAGGAAGGAAGACATTCCCAAAACGGCATTCAACACCAAGTATGGGCAGTTTGAATTCTTGGTCATGCCGTTTGGTTTGACGAATGCTCCTGCGGTGTTCATGAACCTTATGAACAAGGTTTTTCATGAATACTTAGACCAGTTTGTCGTCGTCTTCATTGATGACATACTGATCTATTCAAAGACGAAGGAGGAGCACGAAGAGCACCTCAGGAAAGTTCTGGAAACTTTGAGGAAAGAGAAGCTGTACGGTAAGCTATCCAAGTGTGAATTCTTTCTAGACAAAGTGGATTTTCTTGGCCATGTTGTCACAGGAGAAGGAATTTCTGTGGATCCTAAGAAGATAGCTGCTGTGGAGAAGTGGCCTACCCCAAGCTCAGTTGCTGACATCAGAAGTTTCTTGGGCTTGGCGGGCTACTACCGGAAGTTTGTGAAGGATTTTGCTAAAATTGCTGAACCAATGACGAAGCTGACTCAGAAGAATGAGGAATTCATCTGGACGGAGGACTGCCAAGCAGCGTTTGAGGAGTTGAAGAAGAGGCTCACTACTGCACCAATCCTTGTGCTACCCGCAGGATCTGGTGGTTTCACAATCTATAGTGACGCCTCAGGCAAAGGACTGGGTTGCGTTCTTCAACAACATGAGAAAGTGATTGCTTATGCATCTAGGCAATTACGGACTCATGAAAAGAACTATCCCACTCATGATCTGGAGCTTGCTGCAGTGATCTTTGCGTTGAAGCTTTGGAAACATTATCTCTATGGAGAGAGAGTGGAAATATACACAGATCATAAAAGTCTGAAGTATGTTTTCACTCAGAAAGAGTTAAACATGAGGCAAAGGAGATGGCTGGAGTTAATGAAGGACTTCGACATCGATTTGCAGTACCACCCGGGTAAGGCTAATGTGGTCGCTGATGCACTTAGTCGTTACCCAGTGGCGATGTTCTTAACCAAAGAAAGGCACCTGTTGGAGGACATCGAGAAGCTTGAACTGGAGATTGTACTGCCTGGACGGAAGGAATTGGATGCTGATTCTGTATTGATGAAGTTGCAAGTGAGCTCGTACCTGATGGATAAGGTCAAGGAGACGCAGTTTCAAGACGAGGCACTTTGCAAGCTGAGAGATCAAGTGTTAGCAGGAACACTGGAGGGTTTCTCAATCGCCAGCGATGGATCCCTGAAGAATGGTACGAGGCTTTGCGTACCGTCTGGCGAACTGAGGAACGAGTTGATAAAGGAAGCGCATCAGTCTCAATATTCCATACATCCTGGAGCCAATAAGATGTATCGGGATATGCGCACTATTGTCTGGTGGAGTGGAATGAAGAAAGATGTCACCAGGTATGTTGCTAGATGCTTGATTTGTCAACAAATAAAGGCTAGTAGACAGAGACCTGCAGGACTTCTACAACCGCTGGACATTCCAGAATGGAAGTGGGAGCACATCACGATGGATTTCGTGTCAGGACTGCCTCGTTCCCAAGGAGGGAAGGATGCCATCTGGGTAATTGTGGACCGACTAACCAAGTCAGCTCACTTTGTCCCCTTCAAAGTTGGTTTATCCACTGAGAAGTTGGCAGCATTGTACATGCGGCACATCTACCGGATTCATGGCGTACCGGTAAGTATTGTTTCTGACCGAGACACTCGTTTTACCTCACATTTTTGGAAGAGCTTGCATGACAGCTTGGGGACTCAGTTGAAGTTTAGCACGGCTTATCATCCTCAGACTGATGGGCAATCTGAGAGGACTATTCAGACACTTGAAGATATGCTGCGAGCTTGTGTCTTGGATTTTGGAGGATCGTGGGAAGACCATCTGCACTTGGTAGAGTTTTCTTACAATAACAGCTACCAAGCCAGTATTGGTATGACCCCATTCGAAGCTCTTTAAGGACGTCGTTGCCGTACACCACTGGCATGGGATGACGTTGGTGAAAGAGTACTGCTGGGTCCAGAGATGGTGACTGACGCAGCAGAGAAGGTGAAGATAATCAGAGACAAGCTCAGGATTGCTCAAGACAGACAGAAGCACTGGGCAGACAGTAGTCGTCGACCACTGGCATTTGAAGAAGGAGATAAAGTCTTTGTGAAGATTTCTCCTACCAGAGGTACTATCAGATTTGGCAGAGCTGGGAAGCTGAGTCCCAGATACATTGGTCCGTTCGAAGTTCTGAGCCGGATTGGAGAAGTGGCATATAGGTTAGCTCTACCAGCTAATCTAGAGGGCGTGCACAACGTCTTCCACGTCTCACAGCTCAGAGAATATGTACCTGATGAGACCCACGTCTTGGACCATTCAGAGTTGGAGATCGGACCGAGCCTCACTGTACCAGAGAAGCCTGTAGCGATTTTGGATAGAGGCGAGAAGAGGACCAGGACTTCAGTGACTCCCATAGTCAGAGTTATGTGGAGGCACGATTCCCCAGGCGAGTCTACCTGGGAGCGGGAAGATGAGATGCGGAAGAAGTACCCATATTTGTTTGAGATCTGAGGTAATTTCTAACCCAACTCTTCAAATTTCGAGGACGAAATTTTCTAAGGAGGGAAGGTTGTGAAACCCGTATTTTAAAAAAAAAAAATTTTTTTTTTATGTGTGTGGTTAAATGGATTTTCGTATTTAAATTCGAATTTCAAAAATAATTGTGAAATGTTAGTTTGATATTAATATTATTTTTAAAAGTGTAAAGTTATTTTCCCAAAGTATTAAAAATGGATTTTTAGTTGTCAACCAGACCCAAACCCAAAATTTGGACTTAAAATATTGATTAAATTTTAAAGAGGAAATTATTTTAAAAATCATGTTAGTTCCAAATTCTATTTTTATAAGCCTAAAGTTTTTCATTTATTTTTTTAAGCCCAATACAATTTTTGCCTTGACTCTTACAAGCCGATGAAACTATAATAAAACTTTTGAGCCCATAGATTAGAGCCTTATATCCATAAGTCCAAGAACCATTCACTTATAACCTTTATAATTCAAACCCTTTCAAAGCCATATACTAAAAAGCCCATAACCCATGCCATATGTTACCATTAAGCATGGGCTTACGAACCCATGTTTTATTTTTTTTTGTTGGAGGGAGAAGTATGTTTCTCTCTGTTGAGAAGTTGTTGGGAGTTTCGGTTTCCATCCTAAGACTTCGTGGCCGACCCCTTAACTTCCGAACCACCGCCGAGACCGCCGGGCTTCTGAACGGCCGCCCTTTTGCCTCCCCAACTCCGGTAACCCCCTATTTTACACCCTATATAAACCCTCTCCAACTTTCCTTTTCCCCACACCACTCAATCCCCCAAATTTCCACCTTCACCCACCATTTTCGGCGAGATTCCGGTGAGCCGGAGTCTGATCCATCTCCCGAGGCCGCATCCGACCGGCGTCCGAACCCCGATCCCGAGACCGCCGCCCCGGCGCCGCTCCCTGTGGCCGCCGCCGCCACCTGACCCGCGCGGCCCCTGGCCGTTCGATTCGACGGTGTTCGCCCCGTTTGCCCCTGTGCCGCGTGCACTGCTGGTGATTCCGTTTCCGTTCCCGAGCAGTTCGGTTCCGAGTTCCATTTCGGGATTTCCGTTGCACTTTCGGTTTGGGTAAACTCTAAACCCCATATTCAATTTCTTGGTCGATGATGATAATCTGGTCTCAATTCCTTCGGGAATTCGTTTTTCTTGACAACATAACAATTATGTTGTTATTTTGGCTTTTCCGAAAATCTCGGAAATGGTTGCTGTGGGTTGTTTTTCTGAGATTAAATTGAATTATTAGGACAGAACCTAGTTCTGTAGAATTCTCGGGGTTTCCGAAAACTCTTTTGGATTTGGTTCTGTAATCTCGGGTTTCCGAGAATTTGCGGGATAATTTGGAAATCTAGATTTTTAATACATAAAGCAATTGATTTGTGGAGCTTCTGTTCTCTGTTCGAAATTTCGGATATATATATATATGTATATAAGTATGCTGTGGTTATCTTTATTGAGAGGTTGGGTTCTGTGGAAGTGTTCTGATATTGATTTCGGATTTCGGAAATTTCATTATTATTCGGGATGCTGTGTTGGTTTTTGATATATATATATTCTATGAATTTCGGGAGTTATTTTGCAGGTTTACGAAGCATTTCCCAGTTTTTGGGTTGACCGAAAACAGGGAAGATGCTGCCGAAATTTTACAAAATAAATAGAAATGATTTTCAAATAATTTTACGGAAAATATTATTTTGGATAAATATTTTTGGGTGACGACCTTAATGGTCACTGGGCCCAACGAAATGCAAACGCACCGGTTCGACCGGACGTTGAGGCAGAGTAGTTAAAAAATGAAATTTTGGACCAGATTCTGAGACTTATAATTCTCTTTTAATAGTGTTTATGGAATTTATTAGTTTTGTTAATTTATAGGTTATTTTCGGACTAACCTGTTTCCTTTCTTATTTTCAATTTATTGTAATTAAAATTGTAAAGGCATAAGCCATTCATTTATTTTCTGTAAATTTTGTAATAAGTAGGAAAAATAGATTTGAGATTTTCTGGATGTTGTGCGAGCGCGTAAAACTAGGAATATTAATTATTATTAACTATAATTTAGAAATTCATGATATTTCTCGTTTAAAGGAAAATGTATAGTTCTATATGTTTAAAAATCCAAGTTTTTCTTAAATAAAATAATAAATACAATTTTTCCGAAAATAGACATAAAACGATGTTTCTAAATTGTAACGCACTAGTAAACGCGTTTTTTTGGTTGTGTTGGTTAAACAAGATTAAAATTGACTAGGAAACAAATAGAGATTGTAATTAGATCATTTTAGTATTGTGATTCTGAGACAAATTCCCGAAATGTAGGATTTCGAGGAAGTTCTTGATCGTCAACTTGAAGTACAAATCTCGTCCAAATAAAATTCAAGGCAAGTACGGTTGTGTTAATTGCAGTTTAATTAATATTAGAATTTTGCATGTTAAATACACAACTGTTACACGTACTCTCTCCTAGAGTTACATATTGAATCATTGCATCGGGATAATGGGGAGTAGCGTAGTTATCTATGATCAAAGCCCAATAGTTAATGAATGTGCGAGCTTACCCCTCTTCACACGGGGTTAGGCCGGACCGTATCAATAGGATACAATTGAATCATCCTAAACCGATCATAGATACTGCATACTCAATCACATTGTTTACTTCATAATTGAAAATTGTTGTTTCGAAATTATTTAATATTGCAAGTTTCTAATCATTATGCAAATTGTTATTTTCATAATTGTACTTGCTCCTTTCCTAACTGGATACCCCACCCCCAATAGGTTCTATTGATGAATCCGAGCTTCTGATTAATACTTACTATGACCCGGAGCTGTACCCTGCTGTGCTCCCAGAGGAGGTTCCTGATGATGATGATGACACTTCTGCTTAGTTGGAGTTTTAGTTTATCTTTTAAATAAAAAATAATGTTATGTTAAAATTGTGGACAAGCTTTGTAATGAACAAGTTTTATTTTATCGTTTAAATAAATGTTGTGGCAATTATTAGTATCAATTGTTGTTGATTGTACCTGCATATGGATTACAGCTTACTGCCGCCGTCTCAACAACGGTGCAGGCTGGGCATGATCCGAGTCGACCCAAGAAATTGGGATCAGGTCGTGACAGGCATCCTGAAAAGGTGTAAGATTCCATTCCATTTTCCTCGGATAGCTTGCATGAGCATATCGAGATAAGGGGAGGCAACGGGAGACATCTGGTATCGAGATTGTCCTGTCTTTCTGATGGACAATCCGTTCTTCCATCCGTGGCCTTGGCAGAGAGCTCTTCTCAAAAGCCTCACCAAACAGAAATAAGGCCTTCTTGTGAATGATGGCATCTACCGACTCCAAAGGTTGACCATTCATCAGACATAACAGGGTTTCATTATCTTGGGCCACCAAGATAGCTTGGCGGGAAGCTGGCAGATCATACTGTGGATAGTGCACACGAGATAGGTCCTCTTTGTATTCCGATTCTGAAAGAGTCCCTACAAAGTTCTCATACCCCGGATCTTCTCTGGTATTAACTGCATCAAACAGAGAAAATAAAAATTCAGCACAAGGAAAAATCAAGGATGCAACCATCAAATTGCGCAACATCAGACTGCGCAACAATCAGACTGCACAACAAACAGTCATCAGATTGCGCTGGCAGTCCCGCACAAATCAGCAATTTGCGCTGGCTTTTGCCAGAACAGTTCAACCGATTGTGCAAGAAATTATTCTTCATAAAAATAAGGAATAAATGGTTTCGTGCAACCAAAACCCTAAAAAGGGTGACGCAGTATGATCACATCTCTAAAAAGAGATGGATTCTGAATAACAGTGAAATCAAAAAACCCTAAAGAGAGTTTTTGATTGGGTCATCTACCTTGCAACGCGGGATGCGCAGTCTTGTGGCAAGAAGGACGTTGCGCAACCCTAGCCGAAGACTCGGCGGGGGCCTTGCCCTTGGCAGCGGCGGAGGATCGCTTGGGCGCCATGGAGATTCGAAGGAGAAGAAAGGAAATAATAGCTCGAAACTTCTCTCTCAGATCACAAAAGTAAAGTAAAGAATGAAATGAATACCGAAGAGAACTATTTATAGTTTTTTAAAGAGTAACGGCTGCCTCAGACTGCGCCGAAAAAGTCGATTGCGTAGACAGCTCAGAACATGTGCAACTTGATTGAAATTTCAAAATTCAAAGTATTTCGAAATTTTGAATAAGTTCAACTTTCGAAAACTTTGAAGGGGGTCTTGTAGGTCCTAAAAAATCAAGTTGCACACATCAACAAAGTCATGAAGATCAAGAAATGCATCTTTCAAATGAACTGCGCAGATATCAGATTGTGCATTATACAAATTGCGCACACTAGACTGCGCACACTCTCAAGCGCACAGGCTGACGTGGCGAATAATCATCATTACCTGACACAATCAAATCTTCTGACAACTGACAGCGCGGAGAACGAGATGACTGTTTGTTTAATCGTGCAGCACGGCGCTCGAGGACAGCTGGCAGCGCAATCGACCAGCCTATCTGATGCGCAATTCATATTGGCACAATCTATGCCTGCGCAGTCCATTCCTACGCAATCCAAAGCCAGCGCAATTCAGGTTGCGCGCTCTATCAACACAACTAACAACATATGCGTGGCATTCATGCCATCAATTGCTCATTACGTGGCAACCATCTATGCACGATCATACGCATTTTAATCAAATGATGCTATGTGTCCAAGATAGTTGGTCCATGATCAGACAACTGCCTGCGCAGTCTACTGTTGAGCAATCCAATTCATGCACAATCCATCATGTGCAGTCTAGAATAACTAAAAGTTAGTTATTTCCAGAACTCTATAAATAGAGTTTCAAGTCTCCATTCAAGGGGATGACAGATCAGAAATCAGAGATCAGATAGAGAGATCAGACATAAAAGTTCAGAGAGTTCAGGAGTTCTTGCCCAAGTGCTGCTGCATTCTTCCGAGGCTTTTGCCTTCAATTCTCCGAGGCTTTTGCCTTCAAGTCAACTTCAGAGGCTACCGTCTTCAAAGTTCACATCGTCCAAGGGATAAAGCAATCATCTTCTAGATTGGATTCCTACAGTTGTACTTTTCCAGAATTCTTGTAATCTTTACAAAGTTTGTATCAATAAAGTTTCAATACTTTTGTTTTTGTAAACAATAACATCACGAGGATATACGATAAGATAACCATAGGACCATTCAAATAGCCAGGTAACAATCCTTAAACCAAACAAGGACCGGGATTGTAACCCTTCGTCTGAATCGAACTTGATTTCTCTCATATATCAGCAAGATGATATAAGAAAATTAGGACATTACAATAATCTATACAGGATCCAGGCAAGACTAGACTGATTAGACTCCATCCAATTATTTCACGGCCAAGCAAGAATTACGGCTTGATACTTTAACTAACTTGGATTATCACAGGCCTAGTTACTAGTAAGATGCAGTGAGATTATTCCACAACCACAAGCCCTGCAGACCATCCAGGTTACCCAGGTCGAAAATTAGGGGTTGTATTCAGGTGGGTACATCGTCTAGGAAACGCATGTACCCTTAGGTAGCTTGAAGGGTGCAACACATGACAGTGTGCTGAAAATGTGTCCTACTCGACGGCAGGCTACAGATTCCAGGCGCGCCCAGGTAACGGGATTACCTGTAGCTAGGAAATCTCTTTATGACTAATGTATTAATCTAGTTATTAGCTTTAGTCCATTTCAGTAGGTACTCCTGACCGTGGTACTCAGGAGTCCCCTCCTAGACATGACGCAAGACATGACTGGATTATTTGTACAAGCACAATCGCCCACGGTGTCTGGATTAATTATACAGGTCATGTCATGTCAGATAGCCGTCACAACAGCTTATCAAGATATATCATGTCAGGTTATCAAGTCAAGTTCACTGGTCAAGAGTGCGCCACGACGGGCCACTATCAAGTCATGTCATGTTCACTTGTCGGGAGTGCACCACGACGGGTCATTTTCGTGTTCAGGTACATGTACAAGGCATCATAGTGCTAGCACTAAATCAGGAGACCCAAGTTGATCTGGGGTTACAAGACATGATTTATCAGTAATAATCAAGTACTCAAGTAATAAAACATAGATTACAGTCTATAAAAAGCCATGCGGCTCGGGCACATGCGGCCAAGGAGAGAATCCATGCGGGAGCAGCTCATGCGGCTGAGGGTGGGAACAGCCTATGCGGCTCAGGGTTACGGGATCCATGCGGCCAGGAATGACTCGGCCTCATGCGGCAGGTGGACATGCGGCTGCGGAAGCAAGAGGCGCATGCGGCTGAGAGCAAGTGGGACTACATGCGGCTGGGAATTTCTGAGTCATGCGGTTGAGAGGGCTCGGGTCCTCATGCGGCAAGAAGAAGACTGCAGTATATGCGGCCATCGAGGATCAATGCTTATGCGGCTCTTAAGGGAAGGGGGTTCCCATGCGGCAGGGACGTGCCAGGGTACATGCGGCCGGGTCAAGTGAAGTCCCATGCGGCCAGCGGGGAGCGGCCCTTATGCGGTTTCAGGTTCAAAGCACATGCGGCTGGAGGAAGGAAACATATGCGGCTCTCAAGGGAAGCAAGTCTATGCGGCTCAAGAGGAGCGAAGTATTATACGGCTGGGGTCGAGCGAGTTATGCGGCTAGATGAGTTCAGCCCCCATGCGGCTCAAAGTACTTCCAGTCATGCGGCTGAAGAGAACACTTACTGCATGAAATATTCATGCGGTCAAGAAGCACAGTTCATCTTCTCCAAAATTCCGAGAAGAAGAACACCATGAGAGCCAAGTCCTCAAGCTCCATAACTCCATCATCTGGAGCCCAAATTCGAACTTCCATAGGTCAAAATGGGGCAGAACAAGATTCTCTACAACATGGAACCATCAAAACTCAGAAATAACAAGATTAAGTAGATCAAAACCCAGAAAATCTAAAAATAATATAAACTTAGATCTACAAGAATCTAGCCATGAAAAATGGAAATGCCAAGTATTAAAGTAAGTTAAAATGCTGTAAAGAAGAGAATGAAGCAATAAAATTGGAGATCCTCCATGAAGCAAGTTATACTTGCCTAGACCTCTCTCTCTCTCTCTCTCTGGCAGGTGAAGGAGTAAATGGAAGAAGAAGAAAAGGTTAATGAAGAGAGAGAAAGAAGAATGGGTTAATAAATAGAGATTGTGGTGGTAGGTAGGGGTTCACTCTTTGGTTCATGATGAACCAAGCCAACCCGAACCAAGGATAAACCAAGCCAAGAAGGAAGCTAAGCAAGGAAACATGCAATACAAGATAAAATACGTACACGTATTCCAGAATACGTAATACGAACCACAGGCATTACAACTCTACTCACCTTAAAAGAATTCCGTCCTCGAAATTTAATTAAGAGGCTAGAGAGGCGAGGAAGAGCTATATTAATCACAAGTAAGCTATAACTAGGCAGCAATCACTCATTCAAGCAAGAAATCGAAGGTATGAGGCATAAGAAAGACATTATACCTCACGAGTCAAACAAGTCAGGATACCGCGATCGGATGTCATCCTCACGCTCCCATGTTGACTCACCCAAAGAGTGATGACCCCAAGCAACTCGAACTAACTTGATAGTCTTGTTCTTGAGTGTCTTCTCTCTCCGGTACAATATAGACACGGGCCTCTCCTCATACGAAAGGTTGGTACCAACAACCAATTTTGAATAATATAGGATGTGGCTCGGGTCCGAGATATATCGTCGTAATTGGGATACATGGAACATGTCATACACCTCGCTTAGCGACGACGAAAGAGCGAGACGAAAGGATACATCTCCTACTCGCTCCAGAATGTCAAATGGCCCTATATACCTAGGACTAAGCTTTTCTCGTACGCCGAAACGAATGACGCCACGGTTGGGCAAAATCCTCATGAATACATGGTCACCGACAGAAAACTCGAGAGGGTGCCGATGAGAATCGGCCCAATGGCGCTGGCGATCTTGGACAACTCGAAGATGATCCCGAACTCTTCTGACCACTTCAACTGTCTGGGCAATCATTTCTGGATCGAGAATCTGCCTTTCTTCGACATTATCCCAGGCTAACAGGGATCTGCACTTCCTGCCATACAGTGCCTCGAATGGTGCCATCTGGATACTGGCTTGGAAGCTGTTATTGTACGAGAACTCCACCAGGTGCAGGTGATCTTTCTACGAACCACCGAAGTTAAGTGTGTAAGATCTCAATATGTCTTCAAGAGTCTGGATTGTACGCTCCGACTGACCATCTGTCTGCAGATGATATGCTGAACTGAACTGGAGATGAGTTCCCAAACTCTCATGCAGGCTACGCCAAAAGTACAATGTAAATCTTGAATCTCAGTTCGAGGTGATACTAACTGGCACTCCGTGCATTCTGACTATCTGCCTGAGGTACATCTCTGCTAACTGAGCTGTCGACTGACCAACTCTAAACGGGAGGAAGTGAGCTACCTTCGTGAGCCGGTCAACTATAACCCAGATAGCATCTCTACCAGCTGGGGTCCAGGTAGTCCAGTCACGAAATCCATAGTCACATGCTCCCACTTCCATTCTGGAATCGACAAGGGCTGAAGAAGTCCAGCGGGTCTCTGATGTTCAGCCTTAACTTGTTGGCAGACTAAACAACGAGAGACATACCGGGCTATCTCCCGTTTCATGCCATTCCACCAAAAGTGCTGCCGGATATAACGGTACATCTTCGTACCACCCGGATGAATAGAATATTAAGAACTGTGGGCCCCTGCCATGATTTTCTGTCTGATATCTCCACTGGGTACACAAAGACGCTTACCATGCCTAAGTGTACCATCTTCATGAATGCATAACTCGGGTCTTCGTCCTGCCTCACACTCTGCCCTGAGTCACTGAAGCTTGGAATCTGCTGACTGTGCCATCCGGATCCTCTCGATTATAGTAGACTGAACTTGTATGCTAGCCATCAATGCTACACTGGAAGGGAGAACAACTTCAATACCCATCTTCTGAAGATCTGCTAACAGCTCTGGTTGCGCTGTTAGGAAATAAGCTCCGGCTCTCCTGCTCAATGCATCTGCAACGACGTTGGCCTTCCTGGGATGATACTGCAAGTTGACATCATAATCCACAAGAAGCTCCAGCCACCACCTCTGACGCATATTAAGATCCTTCTGGGTGAAAACATACTTCAGACTCTTATGGTCGGTGAAATCTCCACCATGTCTCCGTACAAGTAGTGCCTCCACAACTTAAGTGCAAATACTACTGCTGCCAGCTCCAAGTCATGGGTTGTGTAATTCCTCTCATGATTACGAAGTTGTCGTGAAGCATAAGCTATTACCTTCCCATGCTGCATCAGAACACATCCTAGGCCTCTGCCTGAAGCATCACAATATACTGAGAATCCTCTGGTTCCATCTAGAAGCGCGAGAATGGGAGCCGTCATCAAGCCTCGCTTCAACTGTTCAAAAGAACTCTGACACTCTGCTGTCCAAGCAAACTGCGCATCCTTGCGGGTCAATTGCGTCAATGGCGCTGAAATCCAAACAAAATCTGAAACAAACCGCCGGTAATAGCCGGCCAATCCAAGAAAACTACGAACTTCTGCAACGGTACTGGGCACTGGCCATGACTCAATAGCCACAATCTTCTGGGGATCCACTTCTACTCCTCCTCTGGTGATGATATGACCCAAGTATGAAATACGATCGAGCCAGAACTCGTATTTACTGAACTTAGCATATAACTGGTGCTCCCTGAGAATCTGAAGAACCACGCAGAGATGCTGCTCATGCTCCACTTCACTCCGGCTATAGACCAGGATGTCATCCAAAAACACAATCACGAACTGATCCAAATAGGGCATAAAAATACGATTCGTGAGATCCATGAATACTGCCGGCGCATTGGTCGCTCCAAATGGCATAACAAGGAACTCCTAATGCCCATACCTCGATCTAAAGGCTGTCTTCGGGATGTCCTGCTCTCTGACTCTGATCTGATGATATCCTGAGCGCAAGTCAATCTTCGAGAATACTGCTGCCCCTTTAAGCTGATCAAATAAGTCATCTATCCTCGGAAGAGGGTATCTGTTCTTGATTGTCACTGAGTTCAAGGTACGATAATCAACACATAACCTGGACGTACCATCCTTCTTTTTCATAAGAAGAATCGGAGCTCCCCAAGGCGATCCACTAGCACGAATGAATCCCTTGGATCGAAGTTCTTCAATCATCTTGTACAAGATCTCCAATTCTGACGGCGCCATTCTGTATACTCTCTCTGACACTGGGGCTGTTCCAGGAATCAAGTTGATAGTGAACTCGATCTCCCGCTCTGACGGCATACCTGAAAGCTCTTCTGGGAAAACATCTGGAAACTCTTCGACTAGGGGTAACTGCACTGCTGCTACTGCCATCCGCAACACTGGAGGAGAAGGCTCAACTGCGCCTCTGGAAAATAAAAACTCTGGCTCTCCTGGAATGCTAAAAACAACCCTACCAATATGGCAGTCTATTCTAGCATACTGGTTCCTCAACCAATCCATCCCTAGGACCACATCATAATCGGCCATCGGGAATTCTATCAACCTAGCAGGAAATTCCTTACCGCTAACCATGATCCGACACGAGGAAAATATCCTATCGACTCCCACAAGTCCGTTACCAGTAAGTATATTAAGCCTTACCGATAATGACTCGGACTCCAATCCTATCCGTGTCGCAAATCGTACAGACATAAAAGAATATGATGCACCAGAATCAAATAAAGCTGAAGCTGAAAATGAGTTAACGAGAATAGTACCTGCCAACCTCTTCTGGTGCCAATCCTTCCTCTGCGGTCATCACCATAGCCTGACCATGCCCTCGGGGTGCTGGTCCCCTCTGCTGAAATTCTCGCTGCATGCTCTGACTCTGGGCTTGGGCCTGACTATGCTGCTGGGGGTTCTGCTGCTGGAATACCTGGGACTGAGGCGGTAAGGGCCTCGGCAATGGATACTGCTGCTGCTGGACCGGAGCTGGTCCTCTCACCGAAGAGCTAGAAAGGTTGGATGATGATGAACCACCCCTATTCGGGCAGGATCCAACCCTATGGTCTGCTGCTCCACAAGCCAGACATAATCCATGTGCCTTGCGATATTTTGCCACTACATGGCCTGGCTTTCCACAATAAGAACATCCTACTGCTGAAGACTGCCTCTGTTTCTGCTGCTGCTGCTGAGGGTACGTTGGGGCTGAATGCTGAACCGACGTCACGGAGGCCACCCACCTCGGAGCTCCAATAGTCAAAGCCCTGGCTGCCGGGGCTGGGGCTGAAGACTGATTCATCTGGCCATGGGATCTCTTCCGACCTCCGGCCCTATCCACAATCCTCTGGGAGGTATACTCATGCCTCCTAGCTACTCTCAAGGTTGCATCAAAAGTCTGATGCTCAAACTGCTCAACTGCCAATAGAATCTCCAGGTGAAGCCCTTGCTGAAATCGCTGGGCTCTATCATACTCGGTTGCCACCAAGATGGGAGCAAACCGACTGAGCCTCGAAAACTCGGCCGCATATCCTTCGACCGTCCTGCCCATTTGCTTCAGATTGGTGAACCTCGTCTGTAGATCGTACCGAGCTACAATATCAAAATACTTGGTCTGGAATCTCTCTTTAAACACTGCCCAAGCAATGGGTGCTGCTAATCCAACAGCCTGAGCCATCCACCAGCTGCAGGCAAGATCTAACAACTGTAGGTACACCACGGCCACCTTCTCGTTCTCTGGGGTCCTGGCTGCTTCGAGAATTACTTTAGTATCCTGAAGCCAGGCATCTGCTGCGATAGCATCTTCACTTCCGTCAAAGAATGGAGGGTTCTAGCGCTTGAAGCTGTTGGCTGCGCTGTTACCCTGATGATCTCCTCTGGTCAGAGCATCCGTCACTGCCTGGTGCAAGGCGTCTCCACGACGATCTTGGGAAGCTATCAAGGTCTTGATGAGTCCTACCAAAGTGCCATCATCAGGCTCGGCAGGCTGAACTGGCTGGACTGGTGGCTCTCCGCCAGAAGGCATGACTCTACAGGCTACTCCCGAATACTGGACTTGATCTCCTGGTTGCTACTGATCCGCGGGAAGTGCTCCGCCTCACTGACCGGCAGGTCCAGGAATGATGCCGCTGAAGAAGACGACATGGGGAACAATAAGGAAGGACCAGGACAGATCAACGATACAAGCATATGATCAGGACAAGAATCCAGGGATTCAGAAGATACGAGCAGAGATCAAAGGCGAATACTGATTGAGACATCTATTCGGTAAACCCTCACATATTTTGATTTATAAGAACTGTATGGGCCACCACTTAAACCATGTCACGCCCCAGAACCAGAATACTTTAGAGCGGGGGCAGACATAGCCAGCTACGTATATTGAAGTGCAACCCACCTCGCTATACGGTCACGGCTGTCTAGATACATGAGAGTTTACTACAAGCCAACAGTCTCATATGGTCATAAACAAGCCTAGTGTCTCAATCACAAGTAAGTAAGTAAATGTTACAAGATGTTAGATCACCAAATATACAATAGTAAGGCGTCCCAAATATTATATATTCAGTTGATCATGAAGCTAGTCATTACAAAATGTCAAGACTAGCAAGAGTTTCAGTCATACATGATCAACCCTAGGATCTGTTAATCATGTTACAGCCCATAGACAGACAATAAGTAAATACAATCGAGCTAAACAGGTGCTCGTCGGCTAAACACCTCAAAAGAATATTTTAACAATAGAGTGGGAGAGCCAAAAATAACCCACTCGTTGCCCTGGTTACGCCTAGTCGCCACCATCGGGCTGAAAAGTCGATAGATCCTCTGGAGCTGCTCCGAAATCTGGCCATACAAAACCAGCTGGGTCAGATCCTAGAAAGAGCAAGTGCCACAAAGGAAGCTTCACTTAGGAACTAAAACATCAATTAGCACAAATAGATAATAATATATAGTAAAAATAGAGAAATATAACATCACGAGGATATACGATAAGATAACCATGGGACCAATCAAATAGCCAGGTTATAATCCTTAAACCAAACAAGGATCGGGATTGTAACCCTTCGTCTGAATCGAACTTGGTTTCTCTCATATATCAGCAAGATGATATATGAAAATCAGGACATTGCAATAATCTATACAGGATCCAGGCAAGACTAGACTGATTAGACTCCATCCAATCATTTCACGGCCAAGCAAGAATTACGGCTTGATACTTTAACTAACTAGGGTTATCACAGGCCTAGTTACTAGCAAGATGCAGTGAGATTATTCCACAGCCGCAAGCCCTGCAGACCATCCAGGTTACCCAGGTCAAAAATTAGGTGTTGTATTCAGGTGGGTACATCGTCCAAGAAACGTATGTACCCTTAGGTAGCTTGAAGGGTGCAACACATGACAGTGTGCTGGAAATGTACCCTACTCGACGGCAGGCTACAGATCCCAGGCGTGTCCAGGTAACGGGATTGCCTGTAGCTGGGAAATCTTTTTATGACTAATGTATTAATCTAGTTATTAGCCTTAGTCCTTTCAGTAGATACTCCTGACCGTGGTACTCAGGAGTCCCCTCCAAGACATGATGCAAGACAGGACTGTAGAAGCATAAAAAATAACAAAGAAAGAGCCATACGGCCAGGAAACCCCATACGGCTCAAAAAGCCCATGCGGCTCAGAGGGCCCATGCGGCTCAACGCGTCTATTCGGCTCTGTGATCTCCATGCGGCTCAGAGAGGTGTCACGTAGCATACAAACAACTCTTTCCTTACTGCATTAATTGCCTTGACGGCTGACAGCTCTGACGAGACGACAGCCCTGACACAAAGATGTAATTATGACTCTGTCATAATGACATACTCCTAGGGAAACGAAGGAAAATCTCTGACATAATCCCCCGAGATCCAGAAAATGCCACGCAGCCTAGGCACGTGGACAGTCATATGCGGCTTGAGCAGAGACCCCCCATGTGGCTCAGGCCGAAGTTGTCCTATGTGGCCCAGATCGAAACATCCCTATGCGGCTCAAGCAGACGCTCCCCCTATGCGGCTCACGAGGATCATCTCCATGCGGCTCACGAAGGGGTTACCCGTTATGCGGCCACCTACGTCCATGCGGTTCAGATTATCATGTGATTCAAAGGTTCGGGGGCCACTCCCCAACAGCCTTGACACGTGGCCGGGCTTATGCGGCTCGATCCTCATGCGGCTCAGATCCTTCAGTAGCTCCCAGGACACGTGTCATAAAGCCAATCAATTTCCCAGATTTACTGAAATCAAAGATTGGGTCAAATACTAATAATCTGGGACACGTGGCAGGAGAATGAATTAAACTTATTCATTCAGATTCGCAGACATCAGCAGATCATCATAAGGAAGATTTATTCCAATCAGCATTTATTACTGAGAGGATTTAGCACAATCTACATTAATAGCCCAGATTCATTACACTCAAAACTAATGGCCCAGATCGATCAATCAACAGGCCGCCGCCACTTTAAGGGACAATCATTGTAAACCCTAATGATAGCATTCCCTTCTTATATATAGCAAGGTGCCATTCCCTTGCGAAAGAGATCCTTTTTGGAGATCAGAGAACACCAGAATACTTGGAGAGAAAAAGCAGAGAGAGAGCAAAGAGAACATTTCTTCAACGCCGAGCAATCTTCTGGAGCCAAGGCTGCATACCGATCATCCAAGGAGTAAGGTAGAGCGACCATCGCTTTCCCGAGCCTCTATCGTCACCCCCCAGAATCTAAAATAAACAATTGTACTTAGACTGCTGTACCTAGATTTTCGTCCCTAGGCTTTCTTTGTACAAGCGAGTTTGTAACGTGAAGTAAAAGTCCAGTCCTCCGATAATTATTCTGCTCTTTTATATTTCATGGCAAACACGATGGCGACTCTGCTGGGGACAAACTTCTCCACGGCTGTGGAGTTGGTGATGCAGTCGGATGCAGCCAAGCTTGGCTCCACGCAACAGAAGATGGTCACCCATTTCGACCAACAGGAGTTTGAAGAAATGCTCTCTGAAGGAAGTGTCGGCCCGATACAGAAGCGAACCCGCACAAAGAAAGTTCGCTGTGAGTGGAGGCCAAAATTGTTTGCTCCTCCACAAGCTCTGGACGGGATACTCTCTGCTACCCAAGACGGCGAAGGCGACTCTCATACGGCTCAACTTCGAGCCGTAGAGCACTCTGCTGTCCCCAAGTCCGGCAGAGGAAAGCAATATGATGCTGGACTTGCAGGGACAAAGAGCGACTCTATGCGCCCCAAGAAGAAGCCGAGCACTCCTGTGGCTAAATCTGCCAACCACATGCAGGAGGCTCATGCGGGTGAATCTACCAGCCGCGTGAAGAAAGTCTATGCGGCCAGATCATCCAGCCGCATGAAGAAAACTCATACGGCTGAGACCCCCAGCCGCATGAAGAAAGCCTATGCGGCTACGTCTGCCAGCCGCAGGAAGATTGTTGAGGACGACAGCATGACACCTACCCCGCACGGCTCTGTCTTCGACCGCCTGTCTTATGGTCCTGATCTCTTATGCTCCCAAGAAAAAATGTCTGACTCTCTCCAGCATCACCTAGACTCTTCCTACTATGTGCCTTTACGTACTGGAGCGAAGAAGTCTAGGACAGCACGAGCTTGGCACGCTCGGTCCGCTGATCCTGTCTCTGATCATCTGAGCGTCCCGTATACCGTTATACGGGCCTCAGATGGGAAGTTGTATAAGACCACTCGAGTCCAACCCCCGACAGCAATCAGACAAAGAGGTTCGTAAAAGTCTTCCAAAATCCAGGGAGCAAACATGGTCGATCCAGACCCATCTAACTTGCGTGAGGCCATCCTCCACAAATGCAAGGAAAGAGAAAATGCATCGGGGTACAAAAAGTCCTCCCACGGATGCCACTGCACCCAAGTCATCGTCAATTGCTGCTGCAATAAAGTGACAGTACGAGAAGACCGGCAGTCCGTCTTTCAAAGACTGCAACAGCCGTCTTCAGAAGACTAGGCACTTCCCGTCGTCTCCTGCAACTCTGCTCAGAAAGTCTCCGCTGATGGAAGAAGAAAGAAGACAAATGTTCCCAGCCCAAAGATTTTAACCACTTCGACTAAAAGACTGTCGTCTAAACGGGTGCCCACCACTGGAGTTTTCCAAGGCACCCGCTCTAAGACGAAATCTGCTATAGTGGAAGATTCGTCATCCACAATGCAGGGGGTTACTGGGACTGGGGGTAGCAATCCTCCGAACCTCTACAATAATCCGATGTTCCAAGAAGACGAACCGGGGGAGACAACTCTCCCGTCAGATGCAGCAAACCCCGACGTCCCCGAGGACGTCCACAACTCCCAAGATGAGGCGAACTCAAAAACTGAGGGTACTGTTCCTTCCGAGTCTGAACCAGAGGAGAACATTCCCACATACCCCGACGACTTCTCACTACATGGGTATGATTCGGAGGGTGCTTCCTCCACCGCTCCGTCCATCTCTCCTCATGTGAAGACGGTATTCATGACAGATAGCAGCCAAGGTGGTTCCAGCGATCGCCAACGCATCGACACTCTCGAAGCCATATTGCTTGCCTTGGTTAAGTCTGTGGACGAGATCAAAGCGGCCCTTCCAAATCTGCAAGGAGGGACGCCTGGCCAAACAAGCGCGGGACCTGCGGTCAATACGGACTCGAATTCGGCGGCACCAAACCTGGGCAACGATCCTCCTGAAACAACGGCCCCCACCACCGTGGACGAAGCCCGCGAAGCAAGAAGAGAGGTCCAGGAGCTTCGAGCCATGTTTCACGCTCGAGAAAATTCTCCAGACCTCAGAATACGGCAACCGTACCCTGCTGCATGGAGGGATGTCCCCTTTCCACCAAGATATAAGCCATTCAATATCAATCCTTATGATGGCAAGACCTCAGCAAGTCGGTACCTCACTTACTTCGAGGTTACCACCGACCATCTGCCCCATGACGATGCTATTCTCACACAATTATTCTTCGGGGCATTGGAAGGGGTCGTCTTCGATTGGTATCGTAACCTGCCAGACAACTGCATCCACTCCTTCGCCGGCTTCAAGCGTATGTTCTTGGAGAGATTCTACGAAGTAGGGCAGGACATCACAATGCCCACCCTCATAGACGTCGTCCAAGGGGAGAAAGAGCTGACAAGAAACTATATCGAGCGGTTTTGCCAAACCGCAATGAAGATACCGTCTAGAAATCCAGATTCCTCTTTGATTGAAATTTGCCAAAAGAGATTGCTCCCAACAATCAGTCTCTGGATAGGCGAAAGTCAATTCAAGGACTGAAAGACGTTCATCATCAGTGCCACAAGCGTCGAAGAACGATTGAAGAAGGCTCGCCAATTGGGATTGTACATCTCGGACGGAGAGAACAAGGGCAAGCATCCTAACACCAACAACAAAAATGGGGGTAGTCCCTCCAACAATCGGGACAGCAGGGGTAAGCAGGCTATGGTGGCCGACACAGCACAAAAACCTGAGCCAAAGGTGGCAGACAAACAATGGCCGCAAATCACTTACTCCTTCGAAGACGGTCACGTCAAGCCCATCTTGGACATGCTCATACAAGGAGACAGGATTCAGCTTCCTCCACCAAGACGGGAACCGCAGCCGACAGAGATGGAGAATCCAAAGTACTACCATTACCACCGCTACTGTCATGCCCCGACTCGACAAACCGTTCGTCCCCGGTGTTACTTTGCCGAATCGATCGTCCTCGTTAAGGCGTGATGCGCACGAGCCTGGAGTTGCGCTCATGCAAGGCAAGATGACAAGTTCTCAAATGGTTATCTTTTGATTTTGATATAAATATGCCAAGTCGAAACTTCACAAATCACATCAGAATATAAGGCGCAGTATAGGAAGATAGAAATGCTTTTCATTCATAGCTTGCAACGAAGTGCAAGTCGTAATTTACATTGGATGCCGTTGTGGGTACATTGATTGAAAATATAAGGAAATACATTCGACAAGTTGCCTGAACTAACGCTTGCCGTCCCATACATTCGCCCCTTTATACAAAGCCGTCGACTTGAATTGGCTTCAAAATACTTCAGCATAGGAAGAGCTTCAAAATGCCTCTCCGTACGTCAGCTCCAGTTTAGTTGAGCGCGCCCGTCGCACCTGGGGAAATTGGGGGAATGGGATTAGCACACTTGCTAAGTGGACGAGACGAACCCACTCATCTAAACCGACTCTGATTGTTAGGGTAGGCATGCTTTAGAGTTGTCTTTCTATTAGAACTAAATGAATTCAGTTCATATTCGATAGCCATCTTTGTGTAATAAAGCATACAGTGAACCATAGCAGTTTATCGTATTTCTTACCACGGCCATGCTCGTCCCTGCATAAAACAGAGATAATATTCACACCTGCATAAGACAATAGGTGAGCATGCTACTATCTTATATGCGGTCATTGATGTTACACATCACGTGGGACTATCTCAACGGCATTTCGGCCCGCTCAGTCTAGGTTGCAAGCCTGACTGACGGTCCCGAAATGCATCAGTGCCGAAGCACGATTATTCATTCCCCCTAGGTCGAGTCGATTCCGATGCCCCGGATATCAATTCGAGGAAAATATCAACTTGTGCACAAGCTGTCCATGACCATGCCAATGTGTGAACAGTTTATATATGCAACCAGTTTTGTATAGCGCGGATAGTATAGAACGACATTATCATTTCCCCCAACTCATGCAACGTTTCATTTTCTCCAAGCCATACTCCGATTTAGCGTCCCGTAGGCACCAAATTGTCCGAGGCATCATAACCCACGATCGACGTTTCATAATATTTTGCAGCACGTAAAATAGTCTATCTTTTTACTAGAACCTTAAACTTTCTGGTTTATGTGATAGACTTGTATTTTCAGAGTAAATTTCTCTAAATCGATACATTTTCCCGAGTTCTTGGACTTAGTGGATTGGCATGCAATTAACTTGGCAGCGTTCGATTTGAATGAATTCGAAGCAAGGAATAAGTTTGCGGGACAGAGTAGAAAAGAAGGGGCCGAATCACCCACCGATCACTTTGCTTTGTGTAGGTCGTCGAAGCGCTACACAACGTCAATCCTTAGTTATGCGAGCTCCTGTAATGCATCAACACTTTGTTAGATTTCCTTCTTTTTTCCTTGCATCGAAATTGTAATTGCATCCATAAAAACGACGCGAAAGCACTTCAATCAAGCCCAGCGGTAAAGCTCCAAGAAAGCCATACAGCGGTCCGGTCCCGTCGAAGGGACTCTTATAGAGAGCTCACTCGCCGAGACGCAGCCCGCTGCATCTAGGACTTATTCCAACAGAAGTCGTTCCATTAGTTGGATCGATTCTCGTAACTTCCGTCCAAATCGATTTGAATCGATGCCGCAAGGCGTTAACGTTTACCAAGCTTAGCGATCGAGTCAGATGGCCATCTAAGTTCCCGACCGATCTGACTCGGCGCTAGCATATTATGAAGTTCCGTCGCCTATCGAAAGCGGGGCGCTACATAATATACCACTAAGAAAAAGTTTTGTCCCGAAACTTAAGAACAAGGGTCTGAACTTAGTTTAGACAAACAACGCGGGGTACTTCTCTTTCATCTCCGCCTCCATCTCCCACGTCGACTCCTCGACTGAATGATTCCGCCATAGCACGCGGACCAAGGACATCGACCGATTTTGCAGCACCTTTACCGTGCGGTCCAAAATTTGAATAGGCTCCTCCGAGTAAGACAAGTCAGTACGTAGCTCCAACTGATCGAAGCTAACCACATGACTTGGATCGTGCACGTATTTTCGAAGTTGTGAAATGTAGAAAACATCGTACACATCAGCTAAGGCAGGAGGTAGTGCGATCCGATAAGCAACCGTCGCAACTCGCTTAATGATCTCGAAGGGGCCTACAAATCTCGGGCTCAACTTGCCTTTAACGCCAAACCGCATCACACCGCGCATGGGCGTTACTTTTAGAAACACATGGTCCCGGGCCAAAAACTCTAGTGGACGTCGACGTAGATCTGCGTAGCTCTTTTGTCGACTTTGCGCGATGCGGAGTCTATCTCGAATCAAGCGGACCTTTTCGACGGCCTGCTCCACCAGTTCCGGTCCGAGCACTTATCGCTCTCTGACTTCATCCCAGCATATCGGCGAACGACACTTTCTCCCGTAGAGCGCTTCGTATGGTGCCATCTGAATACTCGATTGATAACTGTTGTTATACGCAAACTCCGTAAGCGGCAAATGCGTATCCCAACTAGTCTTTAGGTCGATCGCACACAGACGCAACATATCTTCTAAGATCTGGTTGACTCTTTCCGTCTGGCCGTCTGTTTGTGGATGGTACGCCGAACTAAAGTTCAATTTGGTCCCCATCGCCGCTTGGAGGCTCATCCAGAAATGCGATAGGAATCGCCCGTCTCTGTCCGAAATTATTAAGGCCGGTACCCCGTACAGTCGAACAATCTCATCGACGTAGATTTGTGCTAACCGATCGACGCTCCATCCTACTTTAATTGCGATAAAGTGAGCCGACTTGGTCAATCTATCACCAATGACCCAAATCGCGTCATTCCCCCGCGGCGTCTTCAGAAATCCCATAATGAAATCCATCGAGATATTGTCTCACTTCCACTCGGGAATGGGGATGTTCTGCAGCTCGCCGCCTGGCCGTTGGTGTTCCGCCTTCACCTGCTGACACGCCATGCATTGCGATACGAACGTAGCCACATCTTTCTTCATGCCGTGCCACCAAAAGTTTGTGTGCAAGTCCTTGTACATCTTGGTGCTTCCAGGATGTAACGAGTACTTCGCATAATGCGCCTCCGTCAGAATCTCTTTTCTGAGTTCGGCAGTTTCAGGAATGCAGAGCCTTCCCTTTAGTCGCATCGTCCCATCTCTGTCTTCCGCAAAGTCAGTCGCCCTTCCCGTTGAAATCAGCTCGCGCATTTTCTTCAAGAATGAGTCGTCCCCCTGTGCGGTCTTTATCTTGCTAAGCAGGCTCGATCCTAACTTCAGTTGAGCTAGGTGCAGGTGTCGATACTCAATTTTGAGTTCGTTACCCATCGCTTCAAGGTCTCGCTTTATCTCCTTGTTTATGGCCAGCGTTCCCATAAACATTCTGCTGAGTGCGTCGGCCACCACGTTTCCCTTGCCCGGTGTATACTCGATCGTTAGCTCGTAATCTTTTATGAGTTCGAGCCAACGTCGCTGTCGTAGGTTGAGCTCCCGTTGTGTAAATAAGTACTTCAGGCTTTTGTGATCTGTGTAGATTCTGCATGCCACACCATAGAGGTAGTGCCGCCATAACTTCAGCGCAAAGACGATCGCCGCCAATTCTAGGTCGTGTGTCGGGTAGTTTTTCTCATGCTGCTTCAACTGCCGTGAAGCGTAGGAGATGACTTTGTCTTTCTGCATGAGTACGCACCCAAGGCCAGTTCCCGACGCGTCGTTGAATATCTGAAAGCCTTCTGGACCGTCTGGAAGTGCAATGATTGGAGCTGAGACGAGCCGTTACTTTAACTCTTGGAAGCTGGATTCACAGTCGTCGCTCCATTCAAATACTACTCCCTTCTGGGTGAGGCGAGTCAGAGGCGACGCTAGTTTCGAAAAGCTTCGTACGAATCGACGGTAGTAGCCCGCTAAGCCAAGGAAACTCCGAATGTCGCTAGCCGAGGCAGGTCGTTTCCAATCCACCACCGCATCAATCTTCTTTGGGTCCACCGCGACATCTTCGGCAGAGATTACGTGCCCGAGGAATGTCACGCTACTCATCCAGAACTCGCACTTACTCTGCTTGGCGTACAATTTGTTTTCACGCAGAATCTGCAGTACCGTCTTCAAATGTTCTGCATGTTCTTCACGATTCTTTGAGTAGACAAGGATATCGTCGATGAATACGACTACAAATTTATCTATTTGAGGTCAGAAGACTTGGTTCATCAGATCCATGAACGCGGCTGGGGCATTCGTCAAACCGAACGGCATGACGAGGAATTCGTAATGACCATATCGAGTGCGGAAGGTAGACTTCGATATGTCGTCGGACTTGATCTTCAACTGATGATAGCCTGAACGAAGATCGATTTTTAAAAATATTGCCGCACCTTGTAGTTGGTCAAACAAGTCGTCAATTCGCGGCAAAGGATACTTGTTTCGTACGGTCGCCTTGTTGAGTTCCCGATAGTCGATGCATAGCCGCAACGACCCATCTTTCTTCTTCACGAACAGTACGGGAGCTCCCCATGGAGAGACGCTAGGGCGAATGAATCCGTGGTCTAGCAACTCTTGTAATTGCACCTTCAGTTCCTTCAGTTCTGCTGGAGCCATTCGGTAAGGCGCCTTGGATATCGGCCGTGTATCCGGAAAGGTGTCGATGCTGAATTCAATTTCTCGATCCGGCGGCATCCCTGGCATCTTGTCAGGAAAAACGTCAGGAAAATCTGCCACAACATCAGTCTGCATTGTGTTTGTATTATCCTTTCGCGTGTCTCGGACTGATGTCAAGTATCCCGTGCAGTCGGAACGCAGCATACGCCTTGCCGAGATTGCCGACACCATCATTGCCGTCTTCGAGACCGTACCGCATGAATATGAGAACTCTGTCTCGCCAGGAAGACGAAACACTACTCTCTTCTCCGCGCACTCGATCGTTGCACGACAAGCGCCCAAACAATCCATGCCCAGGATGATGTCGTAATCTTTGATGTCTAGTACGACGGCATCCAAGGATAGATATCTTCCTCCGATGCAAATGTGGCCATCCCTACAAATGAAGTTCGTAGGCATATCGACTCCCGACGGAGTGCTAACGCTAATATTTATATCTAGTGATTGCATGGTTATTTTATTTTCTTTCGCAAAATCAGCAGATATAAAGCTATACGTCGCACCCGAATCGAATAGGACTCGAGCAGGTATACTTTTATAGAGTAATATACCTGTTACAACAGTATCGGATGCGAATGCCTCGTCCCGAGTTAAGGCATAAACTCGGCCTTGAGCTCCGTGTCATTGGTTCTGCTGGTTGACGGGCACCGCATTCGCGCCTTGCAGTATCGGCACTTTATACGGATTCGGGACGTTCCTCGGGGGGTTGTGTTGATTCGGACCTTTGTGCGGGCAATATGTAACTATATGGCCTACCTCACCACACTTGTAGCAAGATCTCGTGACGCAGTCGACGGTTCGGTGCCCACGTCTACCGTACCTGGTGCAGTGTTGACTGCCATAGCCTCGATCATCGAATCTGTTCGGACGCTTTGTTATTCCCGATCCCCCGGCGCCGGTGTCGTTAGGACGCTTGTTGAAGTGGTTACGGATGCCTCTACTCGACATACGGCCAAAGATGCGCTCACTATCAAGAGCGGCATTATTGGATTCACGGTATGTTCGGCACCTTTGATTCATGACGTCCCTTCGCAGTTCGTCATTTAGGCCTTGTTGGAAGCGTTCACACCAGGCTTCCTTGTTGGGCAGGAAGACGCCGGCAAACTTTGCCAGCTTTGAGAAGCTTGAATCATAATCGTCGACAGACATATTTCCCTGTCGCAGCGTCATGAACTCGTCTTCTTTTTGTTGACGGACAGCGCGAGGAACGTACTGTTCGAGGAAGGCTTGCTTAAATATTTTCCAAGAAATCGTGGCGTCTGTATCTGCTTCGTAGATCTCCTGCTTTTTAGCGGCCCACCAGTCGTACGCCCTCAGTTGCAGCTGTAACGCCGCACAAGTTACCCGCTGGGACCCTTCGATGCTAAGCAGATTAAACAGGTCCTCCATCTCCGCGAGCCATCCCACGATCACACCAGGCTCTGCTCGGCCGTTGAACTTCGGTGGATTCATCTTGCGGAACTCCTTTGCCTTGAACAAGGAAGAAGAATCTATCATTTACGGTTGAGTCTCTTCTTCCTCGTTTTCTTCTTGGTTGCCTTGTTTTTCTTCGGTCTCTTCATCCGTCGTCTTGGTATTGCCCGCCATTCTGCTCACTATCTGAGTCAGGGCATTCATCTGTTTTTGTTGCGCCTCGAATTAGGCTTTGAATTGTGTCTGCAGCTGCTGCTGCTGCAGTTCCATCAACTGTAGCATCTTCTGCATAGTCGTCTCGCTAGGCTCAGTACTTTTTGTGCTCGACGTACTATCTACAGTTTGGGTTGGGGCGGGATAGTTCCTTTTCTTAGTCATTCCTACAAAACAGAGTAAACCCGTTAGTATTTTTCAAAAATATCTACGGGCTTACCTGTATGGAACTTTTATTTCACGCAACATGTCGACAAGCATTCAATCGAGCCATCGCAACGGACATTCCAATAATGAAACATCTTTCAAAAATCCGAGGAAACATAACTGTGCTCTGATACCAATTTGTCACGCCCCGACTCGACAAACCGTTCGTCCCCGGTGTTACTTTGCCGATTCGATCGTCCTCGCTAAGGCGTGATGCCGCACGAGCCTGGAGTTGCGCTCGTGCAAGGCAAGATGACAAGTTCTCAAATGGTTATCTTTTGATTTTGATATAAATACGCCAAGTCGAAACTTCACAAATCACATCAGAATATAAGGCACAGTATAGGAAGATAGAAATGCTTTTCATTCATAGCTTGCAATGAAGTATAAGTCATAATTTTCATTGGATGCCGTTGTGGCTACATTGATTGAAAACATAAGAAAATACATTCGACAAGTTGCCTGAACTAACGCTTGCCGTCCCATACATTTGCCCCTTTATACAAAGCCGTCGACTTGAATTGGCTTCAAAATACTTCAGCATAGGAAGAGCTTCAAAACGCCTCTCCGTACTTCAGCTCCAGTTTAGTTGAGCGTGCCTGTCGCACCTGGGGAAATTGGGGGAATGGGATTAGCACACTTACTAAGTGGACGAGACGAACCCACTCGTCTAAACCGACTCTGATTGTTAGGGTAGGCTTGCTTTAGAGTTGTCTTTCTATTAGAACTAAATGAATTCAGTTCATATTCGATAGCCATATTTGCGTAATAAAGCATACAGTGAACCATAGTAGTTTATCGTATTTCTTACCACGGCCGTGCTCGTCCCTGCATAAAACAGAGATAATATTCACACCTGCATAAGACAATAGGTGAGCATGCTACTATCTTATATGCGGTCATTGATGTTACACATCACGTGGGACTATCTCAACGGCATTTCGGCCCGCTCAGTCTAGGTTGCAAGCCTGACTGACGGTCCCGAAATGTATCAGTGCCGATGCACGATTATTTATTCCCCCTAGGTCGAGTCGATTCCGATGCCCCGGATATCGATTCGAAGAAAATATCAACTTGTGCACAAGTTGTCCATGACCATGCCAATGCGTGAACAGTTTATATATGCAACCAGTTTTGTATAGCGCGGACAGTATAGAACGACATTATCATTTCCCCCAACTCATACAACGTTTCATTTTCCCCAAGCCGTACTCCGATTTAGCGTCCCGTAGGCACCAAATTGTCTGAGGCATCATAACCCACGATCGACGTTTCATAATATTTTACAGCACGTAAAATAGTCTATCTTTTTACTAGAACCTTAAACTTTCTGGTTTATGTGATAGACTTGTATTTTCAGAGTAAATTTCTCTAAATTGATACGTTTTCCCGAGTTCTTGGACTTAGTGGATTGGCATGCAATTAACTTGGCATCGTTCGATTTGAATGAATTCGAAGCAAGAAATAAGTTTGCGGGACAGAGTAGAAAAGAAGGGGCCGAATCACCCACCGATCACTTTGCTTTGTGCAGGTCGTCGAAGCGCTACGCAACGTCAATCCTTAGTTACGTGAGCTCCTGCAATGCATCAACACTTTGTTAGATTTCCTTCTTTTCCCCTTGCATCGAAATTGTAATTGCAGCCATGAAAACGACACGAAAGCACTTCAATCAAGCCCAGCGGCAAAGCTCCAAGAAAACCATACAGCGGTCCGGTCCCGTCGAAGGGACTCTTATAGAGAGCTCACTCGCCGAGACGCAGCCCGCTGCATCTAGGACTTATTCCAACAGAAGTCGTTCCATTAGTTGGATCGATTCTCGTAACTTTCGTCCAAATCGATTTGAATCGATGCCGCAAGGCGTTAACGTTTACCAAGCTTAGCGATCGAGTCAGATGGCCATCTAAGTTCCCGGCCGATCTGACTCGGCACTAGCATATTATGAAGTTCCGTCGCCTATCGAAAGCGGGGCGCTACAGCTACGTCCACCATGCTACACACGACTGCTACCAGCTAAAATGATACATCCAAAACCTCATCGATTCGAATGCTCTGGCCATCGATTTCGAAGAGGTAACCGTGGCAGCCAATATGGTATCAGTACAATTTGGCAACTTTCTTTCGACGAAAACTCAAGACGGTGTGGTCTCCATCCCTCTGGCGACAATGGAGATTGCTAATCTTCCGCCTCCCCGAGATCAAGCTGCTGGTCTAATGCCTCTCACCACATCACGAGGGGAGGTCATATGGGTCCATCCAGACTTGGTATCTGAAGTGACTCAGTCCACACCATCTTCCATTTGTAAGAAGAAGAGTGGAAAATTTAGGTCCTGCCGCACAATCTCGGCAGATATCGAAGAAGCTACAACCGTAGTCACGCGGTATAGAGCATAATCCCAACCTGTGGCTGACCATCCGGCTGAAGATCATCAGCCCGCTACAACTGATGCTCCGGGACCGGCTCAGCCTTCGACGACCGACAAGCCTAGGCCGAAGGAGACTCGCTTTGACAAATCCCTCCGAAAAGAGACACCATAGGGGCTGGAGAGGCCCTACAACTTGGACATCTTAGCGCAATTGGCCAACACACCGGCCAAGTTGTCATTATACGATCTTCTGAGACTCTCCAAGGATGTTCGTACGGCTTTGAGCGATGCACTCCAAAATGTCGACGCATACCTGGCTCAGGTCAACCTCACGGGAGAAAACCCGCCTGCAGATCTCCAAGACAGCACCTGCACGGGAGCGATGCCCAACATTATCTTCACTAAGTAGGACATGCTCATCAAAACCAACCTGCATGATCACCCGCTATACTACACTGGATACATCGGCGACGTAAAGGTGGATCAGATGCACATTGATCCTGGCTCTTCCATAAGCATTATCCCGAAGGGTCTGCTACATCATCTCCGCATCCCAATACATCGTCTGACTCCTACAAGCACCGCCATCAGCGGTTTCAATTCGGGCAGGAGCTACCCTATTGGGAAGATTCGTCTGAAGTGTCAAATTGGCGATCTCTAATCGGAAGTCACCTGCTACGTCATAGATGCAGACACTTCTTACAACATCCTCTTGGGGCACCCGTGGATACACGATTATATGATCGTGCCTTCCACGCTGTACCAGTACTTCAAATATGTCGACAAACATGGTTTCGTAAGGACAGAATTTGCTGATATCGATCCCTTCAAGGGGGTCGAGTCCTACTACTCAGACTCCTGTCTGTACGAAAATCGAAGAAGCATCTTGGTGAAGGAGATGTGCAAGCTCGTACCGAGACAGCCACAGGATCAGAAGAACCTCTGACGATCCATCTCCAAGCTCGTAAACTGGGCAAGTCTGTACCCCTTACCGCCACTCTGCGTAAGGACGCAATCAGCCTCTCGGCACAAGAAGAGCTGATAATCCGGCTGCCAAGGTCCGGCCAAATGCCAAGCCCCTCAACGGAGCCACTGACAATCAGGCTGTCGAGAGTCGGCCAACCGCAAACGGAGAGGCTCAATCCCTCCGACACGCCAATGATGATATGCCTTCCCAAGAAGGGTCGTCACCCCGATGCAAGGCCTGGAACTTCTAGCGAACCAACCACTCCCCGCCCAGCATCGAGCACCAGACTGGGGGTCGCTAGTCTGCCAACAACTCCACGCTCTGCTACACCAGCTGGACCTCTGACGATCAAGCTGTCCAGGTCGTCCTCTCAGTCTTTGTTTATACAGGAGGTAGTCGAAGAGGAACCGGAGTTAGTAAGTATGTGGCTGTCCACACTGATGTTCCCTCTGCAGATGATGTAATCCCCCTAGAAAAGATACCTTACTTCATCAATAAAGGGCTATCTTTGAACTACCTCGAGCTTAATAAGCTTTACACAATGTATGCTATGGAACACGGTATAGGCACTCACCTACACACACAGGTGACGAATGTGTACACTGCGATCCAGCTTACTCCAGCGGAAGACGCTTACCGCATAATCGAGGGAGGGGACCATCCGATCATCTTCGGCCGGAAGGACGATCCGCATCCCTTCACCATAGAAGAAGTCGACCTTGGATCAGATGCCGGGAGACTGCCTCTGTATCTTTATAGCCCCCAATCCAAATATCTCATGCAGAAACAGGGGTATGATCTGGAGACGACGCCAGGCTTGAACTACGGTACTGGACGACGATTACCTCTGAAGCCACCGGTCCCGGCTGGCAAACCACGGGACTACTATAACAAAACTCGATATGGGTTAGGGTATGTAACACCCACGACGACCCCTGAGAGTTCAGATGAAGAATGTGACTGGCATTCACATTCAACCGGGTCATCAACTTCTGACTCAGATACCAGCATCGGAGACGTATTCAGACAAGTCCTATCAGTCAACATGGCATTCGCCGACGCTTATGAAGAAGATGAAGACATTCCTGAAATCCTCGAGCTAGAGCCGTGGGCCCAATAGCTGGATGCACAATAGGAAAAGAGGTTCGAACAGAGAGAACCTTCTACTGAAGATGAGGTTATACAAGTCGACCTCGGCAGCAAATCTTCTCCAAAACCAATTTGCGTCAGTAAAAGCCTAACAGACGAAGAGCAAGAATCGCTGCTGGAACTTGTCAAAGAAGATATTGATGTATCCAGCCAGATGCAAAGCCAGTCAAGCAACAACAGCGACGCTTCCGCCCGGGCATCATGGATGCGATAGAAGCCGAAGTCAACAAACTGATAGCCAGCGGCTTCATTCGTGAGGAACAACATCCTGACTGGGACGCCAACATAGTACCCGTTCTCAAGAAGAATGGAAAGATTCGAATTTACATCGACTTCCGCAATCTGAACGAGGCATGACCCAAAGATGAATTCCCCCTCCCTATCACGGACATCATGATTGACAATACCTGCGGCTTCGAACGTATGTAATTCATGGATGGTTTCTCGGGGTACAACCAAATCAAGATGTCTCCTGACGACGAAAAGCATACGTCATTCCAAACACTGATTGGCACATACTGCTACACTGTCATGCCTTTCTGTTTGAAGAATGTCGGTACCACATATCAAAGAGCCATGAGCATCATCTTCAGAGACCACTTATGCAAGACGGTAGAGTGCTATGTTGATGACATCGTCGTCAAGAGTCGCTGTAAAGGAGACCATCTGCAGGATCTGAGGACGGTATTCGACCTGATGCGAGCACACAATTTGAAAATGAACCCTACGAAGTCCTTTCTAGGTGTATCCAGTAGGAAGTTCTTGGGTTTCATCATCACCGCCCAGGGTATCCATGTAGACCCTGAGAAGACAAAGGCAATCATGGAGATGGGTCCCCCGAGAAATCTCTGTGAACTCAGAGGCCTTCAAGGGAGGGTAGCTTACATCAGGAGGTTCATTTCTAACCTCTTCGGGCGATGTACCATTCATCCACCTCATGAAGAAAGGCGTCTCGTTCGTATGGGACGAAGAATATCAACAGGCCTTCGACAGTATCAAAGAATATTTGTCAAACCCTCCAATCCTGATGGCCCCGATTGCTGGAAAACCATTCCTGCTCTACATACGAGCAATGGAGCATTCCCTCGGAGCCCTGCTGGCACAAAACAACGATGCATGCCACGAACAAGCCATATATTACCTCAGTCGAATGATGATTGAACCAGAGCACCGATACACCGCTGTGGAGAAGGAATGCCTCGCCCTGGTGTTCGCCATTCAAAAGACGCGACACTATGTTACTGGACAAACAATACATGTGATCTCACGAGTCAACCCTCTCAGGGTCCTCATGACTAAACCAGGGGCACTCAGCTCTCGCCTCGCTACATGGGCAATATTGTTGTCCCCTTATCATATGATTTTTTGTCCCACAAAAGGCTGTCAAAGGTCAAGCCCTGGCAGACTTTTTGGCAGCCCACCCGGGCTCGGAGTCGTCCAGGATATATGAAGAAATCCCAGATGAGGTTGCCGATTCGCATGCAACCTCTCATGATGATATATGGCAAATATTTTTCGATGGTGCTTCAAGAACTGGACCCAAGGGCAACATCGTCGTCGGAGTCGGGGTGGTGCTAGTCTCTCCTTCCGAATTGGTGGTTAACCGCGCTTATTCCCTCACAGAACCCTGCTCTAACAATGTGGTCGAGTACAACGCTTTGGTCATTGGCCTCCAACTTGCAAAGGAGCTGGGGATAGAATATCTTGAAGCATACGACAATTTTCAGCTAATCGTCAACCAGATCCGGGGTTCATACGAGGTCGGCCATGAAGACATGATCCCTTATCATCAGATAGCGATCGACATCATCTCATCGTTTGAGGGGTTCTTCATTGAGCACATTCCCAGACTCCGAAATATCGAAGCCGATGCCTTAGCAGGCCTGGCCGCTTCCCTAGCAGTACCAAATTATACTCATCAATCGGTAGACGTGATAGGCCACGAACTGGTCTGCCCCAAGAACAACGTTCAATTTGTGGCGAGTTATTCCGCTCAGACGATCGATGATGTCCCAGATTGGAGACAACCATTCATTGACTTCGTCGTCTACGACATCCTGCCCGAGAACCCAAAGGAAGCCACCTCCATCAGACGGCGTTCTCTCAGATTCTTCTACGATACAGAGACAAAAATGCTGTATCGGCGATCCTATGATAGATTATTGCTTCGGTGTCTGTCAAACGCAGAAGCCAATGAAGCCGTACGAGAATCTCATGACGGTGTCTGTGGGGCCCATCAGCCTGGCCCTAAATTGCAAGACCGTCTTCGCCGAATGGGATACTACTGGCCCACGATGGTAGCAGATACGATAGACTATGCTAGAAAGTACAAAGTCTACCAAGTCCACGCGGACTTCATCCACCAACCATCCGAATTTCTACATCCGATAGTGGCATCCTGGCTATTCGAAGCATGGAGGATCGATATCATTGGCCCAATCACTCCACCCTCCTCCCGAGGACATCGCTTCATACTCGCAATCACAGATTACTTCTCCAAATGGGCGGAAGTTGTTCCGCTCGTAGAAGTAAAGACTTCAAACATGATCAGCTTCCTTAAGCATCACATCATCTATCGCTTTGGACTGCCCCGAAGGATCATCCACGATAATGGTCACAGTTTGCAAGCCACGCCTTCTATCGGTTCTGCGACAAGCACCGCATCCAGAATATTGCTTCGATGCCATACAATCCAGCAGCAAATGGGTTGGCAGAAGTATTCAACAAAACCATCATCAAGTTACTCAAGAAGTTCGTGTCGTCCAACAAACGTGACTGGAACAAGAAGCTTGGTGAATGCCTATGGGCGTACCGTACCACTGTCCGAACAGCCACAAGGAATACACCATTCTCCCTGGTGTACGGGAGTGAGGCAGTCCTCCCATTGGAGACCCAGATACCCTCGCTCCGTGTCGCCTTCACTTATCAATTGACGACGGATGATAACTACCGATGCCGACTACAAGAGTTAGAGGCCTTAGACGAAAAGTGCCTCCTGGCTCAGCAAAGAATCGAGCTATACCAAGCACGCATCTCTGGAGCCTTCAACAAGAAGGTTAAAATCAGAACATTCCAAGTGGGCGATCTCATTCTGGCAGTCCGGAGGCCGATGGTCATGACTCACAAGACCGCCGGCAAGTTCCAGCTAAAATAGGAAGGTCCATTTATCATCGAGGCTGTATTCTCCAACGGTGCTTACCGCCTCGCCAAGCAAAACGGAGACTTGCTCATGTTGCCCGTCAATGACAAGTTCCTGAAGAAATATTATGTCTAAATGACACATTCCAAATTATCGAGTCACGTACCCACTGGTGCCGCTGAACTCACACCCACAACATTCCAGATTATCGAGTCACGTACCCGCTGGTGCCGCTGAACTCACACCCACAACATTCCAGATTATCGAGTCACGTACTCGCTGGTGCCGCTGAACTCACACCCACAACATTCCAGATTATCGAGTCACGTGCCCGCTGGTACCGCTGAACTCACATCTCAATATTCCAGGTTACCGAGTCACGTGCCCGCTGGTACCGCTGAACTCACATCTCAACATTCCAGGTTACCGAGTCATGTACCCGCTGGTGCTGCTGAACTCGCATTTCAACATTCCAGATTATCGAGTCATGTACCTGCTGGTGCCTCTGAACTCACATTTCGGTCACTCTTTCAGATAGTAAGTCATGTATGACCATACCTCTGAACTTTCTTCCTAGAAGAGATCCCCCCTCATGATCCACTACCCGTACTCCCATTGCACAAAAAGGGTAGCCGATCTACAAATTTCCAAAACGGCCATGTCCTCATTACCTCTGAGTCGTTTCACTTCCGCCAAAAACAAACCACCCCTTTACATAGAACTTCCATGTCCTCATTACCTCTGAGTCGTTCTATGTACCCTCCTTCATTGAGCCCACTCCTGCCATGTCCTCATTACCTCTGAGTGGGAAGGCTCCGTCGAAAAACCCTCATGCTTGCCATGTCCTCATTACCTCTGAATAAGTATGATGATTCCCTTTCGACTTATTATCTGTACCCACAACCGGAGTACGCCAAGGGTAATAGGTCCATAAATATCCTCTGTTGACCACGAATGTCCTCTGTTGACCACAAAAGTCCTCTGTTGACCACAAATATCATCCGTTGAGTCCACTCCTGCCATGTCCTTATTACCTCTGAGTAGGAAGACTCCACGGCAAAACCCTCGTACTTGCCATGTCCTCATAACCTCTAAGTAAGTATGTTGGTTCCCCTTCATCCTATTATCCGTATCCTAAGTCGTGGTACGCCAAGGATAATAGGCCCACAAATGTCCTTTGCTAAGTCTCTTAGTACATGCCCACTATTCCTCATCATGCCCCGGGAGCCCAACTGCTCCATGGCATTCTATATCCCGATACTGGGAACATCCACGACCACCTTGCCGTAGAACTGTTCTAAGTATCCCCAGTCAAACTTGTTACCTGTACCTAAAACCAAGGTATGCCATGGGTAACAGGTCCACAAACAAGTCCCCCCATGCGGGGAAAACATCACCACAATATCCCAAGTACGACAAGCAATGCAAATGAAGGGTAGAATGGAAAGTACTCTTTATTTGAAAGACGAAAAAAGCATTACATGTTTTGGGACCACGTCCCTCTAAAAAAAAAACAGAAACAAAACAAGAAGAAAAGGCCGACTATAGCTTAGCATTACACAACTCCAGGAGCCGGTTTCTCACCAAGGCAGTACCCCCCTCGAGCCTCTGTCTAGCTCGGCTCTCAGCTTCCTGAGATAACTGCTCCCCATTATCCTGGTCCATGAGTGCCCTACAGTCATCATCTAATTTCCTCAGAGCCGCTTCCAAGTCAGCCGAAGCTTTATTGACATTATCACCTTCCTGGAAAATCAGCCCTCTGTCGATCCGGGCAGCCTCGAGCTCAGACTCAAAGAAAGTTAACTTCCTCTGAAGCTCAAGGATCTGTTCCCGTGTATCAGCAATCCCGCGAGAGGTAGTTATTTCCCGAGTCGTAACGTCTTCACTCTCATGGCTCAATTGATCATATCGATCAGACAAAGTGTGAAGATCCTTCAGTATGGCTGGCCTAGTTTTATCCTGAGCAGCCTTTGCCTTCTCTATAGCAGCTGCGAGGGAGCCGCGCTCCTGATTAATAGCAGCAGACAGGTCAACCTGCCGCAACACCTGAAGCCGGGCCACCAGTTGATCAGTCTCCAGCAATTTCGATTCCAGAAGTGCAGCCACCCCTGCCCCACTAGGAAGGGCCTTAAGGATATCAATTTGACCCTAAGCGCATTGCCGGGCCAAGACGAAAGAGGTCCCTCTGTCCATGGCAGCTTCTATCCCTCTTTTTAGGTGACGATGAAAGCTATCGACCACGTCCTGTAAAGATTCATCCAGGACCTCTGTCGAGGACGGCGTCAGAGGAAGCATGGCCGGCAGCATCAAAAGAGTGGTGCTAGAACTGGCCACCAGGGAGGCGATTTCCGAATATAACGATGCACGGATAGCGGCCAACTCTTCCTCTGCCACCCGAAGATCCTGGACGCTCGGCAGGGCGGAAAGGTCGACTCTCTGGGCCGCCCTAGCAGAGGAAGACACGAGAACCATTATACCCTGCCCCGATTGTCCCATCACCAGACTGGTCAAACTCGAGCCCGCAAGAGAATCATCAAGATAATCCGGAAGGGGAGGAGGTACGCCCCTCTCCGCCAGTGCCCCTTCGACAGAGCTTGTCTCTACAAGGTCCGTCCTCGGCACGGGAGGGGCAGGACCTGTATGTCCACGACAATGATCAATCGATGTGACCCGAAGGATATGATCATAGAGCAGATAGGCCTCCTCGCAAGTTAAGATTCGGCTTATCTTACCGAGAGAGGAGCATTGAGGCTGCAGCTCGTTCGCAGCTGGCAGAGTCCCCTCACCCGCGATATCCAAATTAAATCTGGCCACCTCCCCTGACCCGGCCACCTCAGAGAGAGAGAGGCAACCTGATCAGCATCATCTGGACGAAATTCAGTAATTTCAAGGACAGGCTCTCCGGAGCCCCCGTCATCACAAGTTACGATCTCGGCCACTCGAGAGTCCTCTTCTTCTGACGCCTACAAGAGGGAAGGAAGGTGATTAAAGTCAAAGCTAAAAGAAAGGAAGGACCGGTAGTAACTCATTTACCTCTGAGGCGGCATCAATTTCTTTGCCTTTTTTCGTTATAGTTAGCCCGCGGTGCCTGGTTGCAGCCAGTTTTCGAGAGCGGAGAATGCTACCGACAGGAGAAAGTCGCCTACTATGCTTTCGTGCGAGACCGGGTGCAACGGATGACTGATCAACCACTATCTCATCTGGCAAAACAGGTGGCTGATCCGTCCCTACATCTGCCGCCGGAGGGGAAAGGTTATCTCCGTTAGGCTCGTCATCTTCGTCATCTACAGCATCAGAGTCCGAATCCGGCACCTCGACTCTGTTCTTCCTCTTCCTTGTCTTGGCCCCCTAGGAACCCTCATCCAGGCCGGTACCAACGATGAAACTGGTATATGGGTTAAAACCGACATGGGGCTTGTTCGCCATGACGTGGTACAAAGTCGCCATATACAAGATATCTACTGACGCCTTGATAGCAGGAACTGAGAAAATGGTACGGGTGTGGAATGTGTCGTAGTAATGCCAGGCCCGGATGCCGTCTAGAAGGCTACCTTCAAAGCCCAGACAAGAGCTGGGGCTGTCCAGAAAAAGCTGACTATACCCAAATTGTCGGGCAAACCTGCTAGGCAGATAGGGTTCCAGAAAGACAGTGTTACGGTTGCGATACACCAGATGAGCGGGGCGGATATTTTGCAGCCACAGAAGCATCTGGCTGTCCAGAAGTTGAGGGGGGCCTATACCGTCAAGATGGACAGTCGCTACTTCCTCATCAGTAAAACGAGGGACAGATGCGAAAATGTTGTACATGTCTGCCCTCGCCAGTGCCATCCGGCAAGCACGCATGGTCTCAAACTCCCAAGACTCATTACGGTAGCGGAAGATAAAAGCGTCATCATCAGTTACGCCATCTTCAGAGCCCGGTCTCATCAAAGACGGATAATGCATCAACAGCCACCCTATCAAATAATGGTAAGGCGGCTTGGTCCGTTCAAAATCTTTCGTCACATCGCGAGCAATAACCTTGGATGTGAAATTACGAAGGCTGCGGTGTATGTTGCACACCATGGCCGGAAGGAGAGCTAGCCGGACCCGCAAAACTAACTTTACAGCCGGAAGGATAAAATTGCGACTGATCCTCTCGATGGAACCTGCTCCGCCCGAGACTACACAGTTTCGCAGCCATATCATTAAGAATCCCGCCAGGAGCGCCTTCTCCGACAACTCTTGAGTATCATGATAAAAATAGCCAAAAGAGTCGATCTTGCTCCTGAATGTATCACTAGTGGTGGTCGTCCTCTTAGCCGACGACACTAAGGCTTTGACCACCTCTAGGGACCGAGGACGTCGAGAAGTAATTTGACCGGAGGTATCTGTCGGGAAGAGAAAGCGAACCCGGTCCTTGGTATGGGGACTTTTCCCTTTCGAGCTGCTCTCCTTTTTGGCTATCTGATGACATGTGCTATAGTGGCACAATATCTTTTGGTAAAGAGCCACGAAGCCTGGATACTGTCTTTCCAAATCTTCAAACTCCTCGTTCGTAGGAGTATACGCCTCAAAAGCTTCGTCCCCCCAAGGAAGCTTGGAGACCGCGTGCATTTCATGGAACGCAAGTCCCATCTCCCCCACGGGTGTATAGAAGGTCCCCGTCCGGCGATTATACATCTCCAGCAGAGATATAAATAACCTTTTGTTTGTGGGAAAGCCATGGCTGGTGCCCCGAATAGCATGATAAAGACCAATCTCGCACAGAAAGGCCTCATACTTTTACAAAATCCACGCAGACAGATTGGTCTACGAGGGAATCGGATGTATCCAGCTGGGAAGCATCAACCGACCAATGGGATAAGATCCCTTCCGAGCAAGTTGGTTCATAAAAGTGTCGGCTGTAGAAAATATGAAATTGGGATCCGACACATTCAAGAACGTACCCGGGGCTAACCCCATTACAGAATAGCTGGTGTGCACCTTGCCCGCACACACCGATCTCAGACTGTTGTTATAATGGATGTCTCCCACGAACATCCCACTTCGGGTAGGAGTTAAAGATTCTTCCATCTTTCGGTCCAGTGGGAGCATATTGAACCAAGATAATGGGAAGTGATGCTCCATTTGGGGGATGCGGATCGCCATCCCGTTATAAACAAAGCTCCAGTTCTCTGACACATCTAGAACCTGACTGTTCTTCACAGTCAAGGCGTCTCCAAAGAAGAACGCAGGCTTCAGGTACTCCCCTTCGAATTTTCTCGAGGTCATCATAGCATTGAGAAAATAGAAAGGCTGGTTCTTGATGGCCTTCAATCTCGTCGGGGGCTCGTCATTAGGAAACTGGTCCGCCATACGCCTAACTATATGGTCGTACCTATAACCCAGAGCAGATTGGGCACGACTCACCAAGGGTTCCCCAGCAGCATTAACTGGCAAATTCACTTAGAAGAAGACAGAAAGAGATAAGTTAAAAAAGATGAACAAAAGAGCTGATAAGGTATTATCAAGCTTATGCGGCTCCAACTTAACAGAGTCTCATGCGGCTCCAATGAAGCCTTATGCGGCTTAATCTCAGAGGAACACTTATGCGTCCCTATTCGGTAAAAAAAATTATACGGCACTGCTCTCATAAGGCCCTTAGGGTTCGGACAAAATTTGCACTGACCGCGTGACAGACAAAATTTGTGCAAATCCATGCGGCTCAGCATAGCTCATACGGCTGTGTTGGCAAAGCGCGTATACGGTCACAACAGTTATTCTTATGCGGCTCGCAGCTCGACCATAGGCCGAACATGCGGCTCACAAAGGCTCGTGCATAAAGCATGCGACGTAGCCATAGCAGTTAGGGTTCTTTAACCCGTACAATGACCTTACCAGCAATGGGGGGATGAACGTCAGGATGAGCCGCGGGGACGACGATCGATGGAGGAGCGGCCGCAGTCGAAGTAGAAGCAGTCTTGTCCTTTGCCATCGCGGTCGACGAAGACGCTGTCTTCTTCGCTGCAACGGTCTTCTTGGGAGCCATTATCAATCAAGAAGAAGATGAAAAGCTGGATAGGGGAAGACTCGAAGTAAAAGAGGAAGTAAAAATGTCCTCTCTCTCTCTCAAACTTCTCTTATTTATAGGAGGACGAGAGGGGGAAGACACGTGGAGTAGTAAACTGCCTCGTATAAAGACAAAATCGACTCCTCGGGTTTTGCTCCCTCTCCCATAAAGGAGATTCACCCAGGGCATAAAATCCTGAGATTTAAGGAACCAACCCTTAGGATTCCCCCTAAAGACGGCGCTGAAAGCGAATTTGAGGCAATTAAAGACACGTATACGTGGCAAGGAGCTATGCGGCTAAGCCATCCATGCGGCTGAAACAACTATGCGACTCAGATGGTCATGCGGCCGAATTTTTATGCGGCAAAGACATCTATGCGACTAGGACCTCATATGTGGCTAGAAAGAGCTTGCACACAGCCATGCTTCTTATTCAAAGTATTTCAATTTTGCAAATTGAAAACTTTGAAGGGGTCTTGTAGAAGCATGGAAAATAACAAAGAAAGAGCCATGCGGCCAGGAAACCCCATACAGCTCAGAAAGCCCATGCGGCTCAGAGGACCCATGCGGCTCAACGCGTCTATGCGGCTCTGTGATCTCCATGCGGCTCAGAGAGGTACCACGTAGCATACAAACAACTCTTTCCTTACTGCATTAATTGCCTTGACGGCTGACAGCTCTGACGAGACGACAGCCCTGACCCAAAGATGTAATTATGACTCTGTCATAATGACAGACTCCTAGGGAAACGAAGAAAAATCTCTGACATAATCCCCCGAGATCCAGAAAATGCCACACAGCCTAGGCACGTGGACAGTCATATGCGGCTCGAGCAGAGACCCCCCATGCGGCTCAGGCCGAAGTTGCCCTATGCGGCCCAGATTGAAACAGCCCTATGCGGCTCAAGCAGACGCACCCCCCATGCGACTCACGAGGATCATCTCCATGCGGCTCACGAAGGGGTTACCCGTTATGCGGCCACCTACGTCCATGCGGTTCAGATTATCATGTGATTCGAAGGTTCGGGGCCACTCCCCAACAGCCTTGACACGTGGCCGGGCTTATGCGGCTCGATCCTCATGCGGCTCAGATCCTTCAGTAGCTCCCAGGACACGTGTTATAAAGCCAATCAATTTTCCAGATTTACTGCAATCAAAGATTGGGTCAAATTCTAATAATCTGGGACACGTGGCAGGAGAATGAATTAAACTTATTCATTCAGATTCGCAGACATCAGCAGATCATCATAAGGGAGATTTATTCCAATCAGCATTAATTATTGAGAGGATTTGGCACAATCTACATTAATGGCCCAGATTCATTACACTCAAAACTAATGGCCCAGATCGATCAATCAACAGGCCACCGCCACTTTAAGGGACAACCATTATAAAACCTAATGATAGCATTTCCTTCTTATATATAGCAAGGTGCCATTTCCTTGCAAAAGAGACCCTTTTTCGAGATCAGAGAACACCAAAATACTTGGAAAAAAAAAGCAGAGAGAGAGCAAAGAGAACATTTTTTCAACGTCGAGCAATCTTCTGGAGCCAAGGCTGCATAACGATCATCCAAGGAGTAAGGCAGAGCGGCCGTCGCTTTCCCGAGCCTCTATCGTCACCCCCAGAATCTAAAATAAATAATTGTACTTAGACTGCTGTACCTAGGTTTTTGTCCCTAGGCTTTCTTTGTACAAGCGAGTTTGTAACGTGAAGTAAAAGTCCAGTCCTCCGAAAATTGTTCTGCTCTTTTATATTTCATGGCAAACAAGGACTGGATTATTTGTACAAGCACAATCGCCCACGGTGTCTGGGTTAATTATACAGGTCATATCATGTCAGGTAGTCGTCGCAACAGCTTATCAAGATATATCATGTCAAGTTATCATGTCAAGTTCACTGTTCAAGAGTGCGCCACGACGGGCCACTATCAGGTCATGTCATGTTCACTTGTCGGGAGTGCACCACGACGGGTCACTTTCGTGTTCAGGTACATGTGCAAGGCATCATAGTGCTAGCATTCAATCAGGAGACCTAAGTTGATCTGGGGTTACAAGACATGATTTATCAGTAATAATCAAGTAATCAAGTAATAAAACATAGATTACAGTTTATAGAAAGCCATGCGGCTCAGGCACATGCAGCCAAGGAGAGAATCCATGGGGAGCAGCTCATGCGGCTGAGGGTGGGAACAGCCTATGCGGCTCAGGGTTGCGGGATCCATACGGCCAGGAATGACTCGGCCTCGTGCGGCAGGTGGACATGCGGCTACGGAAGCAAGAGGCGCATGCGGCTGAGAGCAAGTGGGACTGCATACGGCTGGGAATTTCAAAGTCATGCGGTTGAGAGGGCTCGGGTCCTCATGCGGCAAGAAGAAGACTACAGTATATGCGGCCATCGAGGATCAATGCTTATGCGGCTCTCAAGGGTAGGGGGTTCCCATGCGGCTGGGACGCGCCAGGGTACATGCGGCCGGGTTAAGTGAAGTCCTATGCGGCCAGCGGGGAGCGGCCCTTATACGGTTTCGGGTTCAAAGCCCATGCGGCTGGAGGAAGGAGACATATGCGGCTCTCAAGGGAAGCAAGTCTATGCGGCTCAAGAGGAGCGGAGTATTATGCGGCTGGGGTCGAGTGAGTTATGCGGCTAGATGAGTTCAGCCCCTATGCGGCTCAAAGTACTTCCAGTCATGCGGCTGAAGAGAACACTTGCCGCTTGAAATATTCATGCGGTCAAGTCAAGCACAGTTCATCTTCTCCAAAATTCCGAGAAGAAGAACACCATGAGAGCCAAGTCCTCAAGCTCCATAACTCTATCATCCGGAGTCCAAATTTGAACTTCTATAGGTCAAAATAGGGCAGAACAAGATTCTCTACAACATGGAACCATCAAAACTCAGAAATAACAAGATTAAGTAGATCAAAATCCAGGAAATCTGAAAATAATATAATCTTAGATCTACAAGAATCTAGCCATAGAAAATGGAAATGCCAAGTATTAAAGTAAGTTAAAATGCTGTAAGGAAGAGAATAAAGCAATAAAATTAGAGATCCTCCATGAAGCAAGTTGCAATTGCCTAAGCCTCTCTCTCTCTCTCTCTCTGGTAGGTGAATGAGTAAATGGAAGAAGAAGAAAAGGTTAATAAAGAGAGAGAAAGAAGAATGGGTTAATAAATGGGGATTGTGGTGGTAGGTAGGGGTTCACTCTTTGGTTCATGATGAACCAACCCAACCCGAACCAAGGATAAACCAAGCCAAGAAGGAAGCTAAGCAAGAAAACATGCAATATAAGATAAAATACGTACACATATTCCAAAATACATAATACGAACCACAGGCATTATACTTCTGGCTTTAGCTTCTATTCATGACTTGCTGATCCATCAAATTGATGTAAAGACAGCATTTCTAAATGGAGATCTAGAGAAAGAGATCTATATGGAGCAACCTGAAGGTTTTGTTGCTAAAGGTCAAGAAAAGAAGGTTTGTAGATTAGTGAAATCTCTTTATGGCCTGAAGCAAGCTCCCAAGCAATGGCACAACAAATTTGACAATGTCATTATAGAATTTGGTTTTGTGTCAAACGAATATGACAAATGTTTGTATTCTAATAGAAATTGAGTTATCTTATGCTTGTATGTTGATGATATCCTTTTTCTAGGATCTTTATTGGAACTGATAAATAACATTAAGAATTATTTATCTAATCAGTTTGATACGAAAGACCTAGGTGAAGCAAACATTATCCTAGGAATGCAAGTGTCCAAATGCAAAGAGGGTTATACTATATCTTTAGCACATTCAATTGAGAAAATGCTAAGAAAGTTTGAGTATTTTGATAAGAAATCTGCCCTTACTCATTATGACAGTAATGTTGTTCTTAAGAAGAATGAAGTATTACCCATAGAACAACATAAATATTCACAGATGATAGGGTTCCTTATGTACATAACTAATAGGACCAGACATGATATTACTTTTACAATTGGGAGACTAAGTAGATATACTAGTAACCCAAATCAGTCATATTGGACTGCATTGGACAGAGTATTTAGATATCTTAAGGATACTCTAGATTATAAACTTTATTATACTAGATATCCTAATATCATAGAAGGTTACTCCGATACAAATTGGATAACTGATTCACAAGATGTGAAATCCACTACTGGATATATTTTTACCCTAGCAGGAGCTGCAATCTCCCGGAGATCATGTAAACAAACTATCATAGCCAGAAGTACAATGGACTCTGAAATGATAGGTTTGGATACTACATATACAGAAGCCGAATGGCTCAGAAATTTTATTATGCATATACATATTTCTGTTCATCCTGTTCTTATAATTTCCATAAACTGTGATAATAAATTTGTTATTGAACTACTAAATCATGATTCTGTGAATGCTAAGATGAACAGGCACCTGCAGCTGCGTTTCAAGTCAATAAAGAGCCTATTGGGCAAATATGTGGTTCTTGACTATATAAAGTCAGAAAAGAACCTTATAGACCACTTGACGAAGGGTCTGTCTAGGACATTGATCCTAGAATCATCGAGGAGGATGGGGTTAAGTCCATAGTATAGTCACCAGCAGTGGCAACCCAACCAAGTCTGACTGGAGATCCCAAGAAGCCGGTTCAATGGGTAGGAACAAACTGGACTAGGTGACTATTATGGAACACTGACCTGAGATTAAATTCTCTTTAAAATAAAAGCCCAGGAGGCTGTACATGTGTACATTCATACCAATCCCTATGGTGATAGTGTTCCTTGTGTGATATGGAGAAGGTAAGTTTAAAACTCTTAATAAGTCCAAACATGATATGCATGGTTGATTCCTATCATCAACCCTTGTGGACTTACCTATATGAGAGGTCATAAAGGCCGCGACTATAGGACAGGGCGATCCTAGACAACTCTCATGAATGTGTAAAAGTGCGCATGGCCAATTAAACGCGCCACCCGATAGACCCAAGTACCTCTAGCGTACTATATGTGCTATTTTCTGAGTCTGGTTCAAGAAGACTGATTCAAGGCGTAGTCCATCAAGCTCTTCTTCAGACAAAGGCAATAGTCACTACGTGAGATTCAAGGCTGTAGTCCATCTCATTTATGCATAGTATACAACTGCCCAGAAATTCTCTTATTCTTCTCTTATATTCTTTCCTTCTATCATTTTAGAACTTGACCTTTTGGGGGGGATTGTTAGCTCTGAGTGTGGTTTTATTCACATACTGAGAGCAAAAGCTCAAGTCCATTTTCTGTTTAGTCCCACATCAGCTAAGTGCTAATACTATTGTGTATATTTATTATCCTCTTCCTTCTTGCATCTTTGAAGACTTGTGTGGGTAGCCCCATGGGCCACACGCGCGCGCCGCCGCCACCGTCCGGCCTGGCTCGGTTCGGTTCGATGCACGTAACGGGTGTGGGTACGTGTCCACACCTGCGGGCGCCGAATGCTGATTCGATTTCCTCTTCGGGTTCGGGCTGAGACCATAAAATCTTTTTTGCTCCTCTTCAGTTTTTCCGACCGTTACACCCATTAATTTTGTAACGTTCGGACCCATTAATTCTGTCCAGGTTCAATGAACCATGTGTTTTACATGTGCTTTATTTTTGTAACGTCCAAATAAATGTACATTATTTCTCTGTCCGTTAATAACTATTCATCAACCTATATATATTCCAACACCTCTTATAAATCCTTTACGAATACTCTCTTCTCTAATCTCGTCTTTTTCGATCCGAACTTTCCGTTCTTTGTTGTTGCTCTGGGCAGAGCTAAGTCGGGGTCACTCACTCTACGTCGTGTGCGGCAAGGAGATTCCGGTGGAGCAGGAATTTTACCACTAGGGGCGTTCGGATTCAGTCTATACATAGACCCGAGCTAACTCTTAGGGCAGTGCTACGTGCGCGACTTCCCCAGAGGCCGGTAACAATTTATTTGTTTATTTTGTTTGCAGATATTTACATGAAGTGTGGAGAAATTCCAACAGTAACCAAAGAAATTCGTTCCTTCCTCCTCACTGTCGCTCGCCTCAGTTTCTATTAACCCAAGGCTCTTTATATATATAAAGGTTAATGTTTTATCACACTGCCTTTTATGAGGTGATTCATAGACCATACATATTGGAATCATATTTTTTTTTATATTAGTGTTCTATCTTTCTATCATCCTTCTATTTATCTACATCCCTTTATTTTTGCTTCACAATCCATAATCATCTTTCTTTTTTTTGAAGGAAAGGATTTCATTTCAGTAGTAGATGGAGTCAAATGTTTAGGGAATTAGAGCATATTCCACTAGTTGTATTCTTTGGATGAGGTAGATGATCATTGCTTCTATTGATTCGATAGGAATACGTAAACATACATAATCTAATGCATCGAACGATTAGATTCTCTCTACTTTCCTTGTCCTATATTTCATGAAGAATTTTCTTATTTGATTTGATTCAATCCGTTGAGTTGCAAGGAACCTGCAAATATATAAAATGCACAGGTTAAATAGGTTGTGCAACAAGTGATTAATATTCGTGTTTTTCTTAAAATCGGGATTCTTCTTCCTACCTTAAACAACAACAAAAATAAAAATAATAGCTTTTTCATTATAATATGGTAAGTAAATATTTATGTGAGATGCATTTAATTTTATGTCACATAACAAATAAAAACTCTATCATGTGATGTAATATAGAACGATTGATAGAGCTCCTTTATTTTTATTTTTTCACTGAGAATAAAACCTTAGATAAAAACCTACATTGTAGATGTTTTTTTTTCCTATGAAGAGTTTCTATCAAAAAAAATTCTAAGTAAGAGCCGTTCAGTGGAGAATGCGCAATTTTGTAGTTTTGTTTTGCATCCATGACTGGTCTAGGGGTAAGTCCAACAAACCTTTGGACTTGGACAACTTTCTTCTGCTTAAGGCAACCCTACATGACCAGTGAAACCCGCAAGAGATCGGGGTCAAGGGTGACCCTCCAGGTCCGACAACCATTTTTGCTAACATCAGTTTTTAAAAAATTTGCTTTTACTTTAATTTTATTTATTTATTTTGATATAATGTAGGTCCATTTTGAAAGTTTGTCTCGGACATTCACTCGCTCACGCTCTGATGATAAAATTGAGGAGCTCGGCAAGTTGGTATTGTTGGCGTTTGTCGTCTAAACTAGGAGACCAAAACGAAGAAAAGTGACACCTTAAAAATTGCTTAGTCTCTCTAAGGGGCTGTTTGGATAGATGTAACTCTTTGAAAGTGTGAAAGTGGCGCTTACGTCATGATGAGTTGCAGTTGAAAGTGTGAAAGTGGCACTTTCCAAAATATGTTTGGATGTAGTACTTTTTGTCTGCTGCAAGTGGAAGAAAAATGGATTTGGTGTTTGGATGGTTGTTCAAAGTGGAGAGAAATGGAGTTTGGTTGTTTGGATGGTGGTTGAAAGTGGATGTTGGAATTAAAAATATAAGAACCAATAATTAAATTAATTACCATAATAATAATAATACTTATTATTATTATTATAATTAATAATTAATAATAATAATAATTATTATTATTATTATTATTATTATTATTATTATTATTATTTACCACAACCTCTCCTCCACACACACACAAAACCCATGAATACAAATAATAATTATTATTACTATTGTTATCATTATTATTATCATTGTTATAATTATAACTAAATTAGTTACTATAGTTGGATAAAAAAATTAATTATCTTAAATCAATTAAATATCATAACTAAACTAATTACATGTTTAGGACTCATCTAGAGTCTTTCTTTCATTCCTGAGACTTTTCGGACCCAAACAAATATTTAAATTAGGTAAATTTCTCTGGAGTCTTCCATCCCATGCGTTGGATTCATCTCTTCCTCTCCTTTTCATCTTCACATGAGGCCGACCCCCAAATAGTTCCTTTTTTTTCTTTTTTTTCTCTTTTTTCTTTTTTCTTAAAGAGGGATTCTTCTTCTTCTCACTCTTCTTCTTCTTCTTCTTCTTCTTGTTTCACCTGAGCCAATTTTTAAATTAGGGCACGACCACACCGTCGGCGGCGTCGTCGTCCCAACGTCGGCATCGTCATCGTCGTCCCGACGCCGGCGTCGTCATTTCCAGCAGCGGCGTCATCATCCCGGCGTCGGAAGCAACGTCGTCCTCCTCATCCCTCAGGGAGCACCACTCCCTCGCCACCACCTCGGGTCAAATAAACAGAAAAATGATGAAAATAGGAGGTTTACACTGTAGAGGACAGCGGAAGAGCGGTGGTCGGACCCAACTTTCGGAAAGCACCCACTTCTCCGGAGTTTCCGACTCCCTCTCCTCTAGTTTCACTAGACTTCAAGCAAAATTTGGGCGGAACTCAAATAGGAATTTTTGGGGAAGACAAGAACTGGGGGCAGTCCAATCAATGGACTTACAGCCAATTAAAGCAGCCGAACCAAACACTTCAACTCCAAATAGATCCGCTGAATTGCAACAAAGCAACCCACTTTCAGTCCAAATCACCCGAACCAAACAGCCCCTAATTTTTGAAACAAAGTCCCTACTAAATGTTCTGGTTATAGATGATCAGAATAGTAGGTTTAGCCGTTGTACCTATCTAAACTTTGGGTCAAAAAATCAAGATCTCCAAATGAATGGAAGCTCGTTTTGTTTGACATCTTTGACAAACTAAATTGGAGAAAATGACAAACTCCCAAGAGTTGTACTCTATCTTACTCTTAACACAATGTACTCCTATCGTACTCTTGACATTGCTTTCGTGACTCTAGCCTAGCTCTGACACTGACACTGACACTTATATGACACGAAGTGTCGGCATTGTTTTCCATTCTCCTTCTCTTGGCTTGCTCAGTCGCTCTTTTCCCATAGGAAGCTCCTATTCCTGAAGAAGTCAGAAGCATTTATTATTTGTCATTATGAACTGGCCAACGCCATCAATTTCTTAGGCTATTTTTGGTAGGAAGGATAAAAAGGGCTAATTCTAAGGGCACCACACCATTTACTTGGGGCTATCCCAAAATTTTTTAAAAAAATTACAAGTTTGCCATCAAAATTTTTTGCTTGGGGCTAGCCCAAGAAATCATATAAATATCAACTTAATTTTATTTCCCTACTCTTCTTCTCTCTCTACTCTTTCCTTCTCCTCCACTCTTTTCTTCTCCTAAGAATTTCTAGGTCATAAAATTGTAAACCCTAAACCAAATTGTCTCCCAACCAAGACATTGTGAAGATTTACGGTGCAAATTTTTGTTATAGCGTCATCGACTTCATCCGTTAATGGGTATGTCATCTAATTAATATATTTGTATACTTTCTCACAATAATTTCACATATAAATAATGATTTATATGTGTTTAATTTAGAAAAAAGGAACATGGAAGAACCAAGGTAATCAAATGTAGTAGACTCTCGTCCCGATATGTCCGAAGAACACATTCTTGCTTCGGATGCAGTCTTGGTAAGCCAATTTCAACATTCATGTCGGGTGAAATTCGGGGCTGTTACAGACAGGACTGCCACTACTCTGGCAGTCCACCTCTACATAGAGGACTGCCCAAACATCTGCAGTCCTTCAAAACATAAGGACTGCCAGAGTTGTGGTAGTCCTGATTATTGAAAGGACTGCCAGAGTTGTGTCAGTCCTGATTATTGAAAGGACTGCCAGTGTGATGGCAGTCCTGATTATTGCAAGGACTGCCTTGCCCTCTGCAGTCCTACATTTTGGCAGCAGTTTCCAATTTTTTGGTGTTGTGTTATTTTCCTTTATTAACTTTAAGTTATATTATAGGACTTATCAACTTCCGGTATCGAGGTAACTGCTCCAATTGGCGTCGATGTAGGCCATTTATTCATGATCGATATGTGTTTTGAATCATACGAAGGTGCGCTAAATTGGTACCGAGAAGTTGGACGGGGAAAACAACATAGTTCTTGTGATATCTAGATCGGCCTGAAACCGTCCGGGACAACAAACCACGATGGTTTCATGTGAACGAGGTGGTGTGTTCAGAAGCCATAAGAAAGATAAAGTTATCGAAAGTAAAGTTTCAAAAAGAAATGTTAGAACGAGAAAATGTGGTTGTCCGTTCAAAATCTATATTAGAAAGGATGAAGAAGCGAAGTGGACAGTCCAAGTCATGAATGGAATCCACAACCACGAGATTGCCGAAACACTATTGGGTCATCCGTATGTCGGACGGTTAAACAATACGGAGAAGAAGATAGTGGAAGACTTGTCCAATTCTGGAGTTGCACCGAGACAAATATATTCCGTCATACGACATAAAGATGAGAAGAACAAGTCTACAATGAAGTCAATATACAACGCCCTATCTTCTTCTAACGCCATTCGGTCGAAATCGAGAATGGCGATGCAAGAAGTGATGAAGTTGCTTGGAGATAATCATTATATTGAGCACCATAGAAGACATCCCCAGAGCAATAAAGTTATTTCACTCTTTTGGGCTCATCCCGATTGCACATATTTGGCTCGGTCTTTCGCCGATGTGTTAGTTCTTGATTGCACGTACAAGACCAATAAGTTCAAGATGTCTCTCTTTCATGTTGTCGGCTTCACCTCTACATGGAAAACATTTTCAGTTGCTTTTTGCTTCATGAAGAGTGAGAAAGTTAAAGACTACACATGGGCGTTGGAGAAACTGAAAACCCTTTACACCGGTCAGAGAGAGCCCTCTGTTTTTGTTACCGACAGAGAGTATGCTCTAATGAATGCTATTCGGATTGTGTTTCCTCAAGCGGATACATTGCTCTGCACTTTTCATGTAAATCGTAATATACAATCTCAATGTAAGTTGAAGTTCGAAAAAGTGGATGGTAAACTTGACATGCAAGTTTTTGACGAATTCAACTATGACTGGAATTGTGTATGGCGAGCCAGCACGATAGACAGTTACGCCGCCGCATAGTACTTGTTCAAGGAGAAGTGGGAGGGGAGGGAGCCGGCAAGCATTTCTTACATCAAAGAGACATGGCTTGAACCGCACAAAGAATAATTCGTCTTAGCATGGACGAATGTGGTGAAGCATTACGGTACGACAACTACCAACCGTGTCGAAGGAGCACACTCAGTATTAAAGAGGTATTTAAAGTCATCCCAAGGCAACTTTGTTTCGGTTTGGCAAGCGATACATCTATTAATAGATCGGACGGTGAACGAAATTAAGGCATCATTTGAGATGAGCTTAAACATTGTCAAGCATGAGCATAGAAAGAAAGTCCTCTTGGATTCTTTAATGCGTGTCATTTCTCACAAGGCGTTGGATTTCATATTTGAAGAGATTGATAGGTCAAAGTTTGTCGGCTTTGATCCTCAGGTTTACGGGTGTGTACATCGACATATACTAGGGCTCCCTTGTGGCCATGAGATTAATTCATATCGTCGTCAGTCCATTCCTATTCCAGTTGTTGCTGTCGATGAACGTTGGAGGCAGTTGTCTATAATGCCCATGGTGAAGACAGATGGTAATTTCTTCTCTTTGCCACAAGTGAAATTTCTCCGTGTACGGTGGTGTGCCTCAGCAGGAGCAGAGCGGGAGTGCCTTAAGGTTAAAATCCAAGAACTTGCATGTCCGGTGACTACTACAATGCATGAGCCGTCTGTTATTTCCAATCCTAAGGGCAAGCCTCAAACAAGAATGAGTAGTTCACAGAAGAGAAGGCTTGAGTCAACCAAAAGAGATCCATTATTCTTTGAGCATATTGAACGAAGCTTAGAGCAAGCTCCGCCTGCACGGAAGAGCAAGCTTATCATTCGTCGGAAAAAGGAGAAAACGGATATTGCAAACGAAGATACTGTAGAAAGTCAAACGTTGCGTTTGTATATCCACAATTTTTATCCTGAGATTTGCAGTTATATCTGGTCTATTGTTGATGTCCCGGGGGATGGCCATTGCGGATTTCATGTGCTTGCAATACATCTCGGTTACTCTGACAAAGACGGATGGAGGCAAGTGAGACAGGAGCTGTACAAGGAATTAGAGAGTCGCCTTCCATTATACTCCCACATCCTAAGCGAAGAAACAGTTGCAAGTTTGTTGACAAGTATTCCTTGCACTGACAGTGTTACCGGGACAGACCACTACATGTCCGTCCCGTCTGCCTTGTATTTATTTGCTAATCGGTACCGGATCCCTGTTGTACTTTTTTTGGCGGGGATTCGCAATACTTTTTTTTTTGATGTGCGCTCCTCCGGCGGAGCACAGACAAACTAATCTATGTACTATAGGTCAAATCAAAGATCACTTTATCATGCTAAGGATGATCGGTCATTCTCCGATTCCTCCACCTACAATAATTTGGTACAAACTAGCACCGGCAAAAGCGAAGTCCTGGACCGGGCCTTTTGATCATCAAATCAATCATTGTAGGAAACTGTTGCAAATGGAGGAGCCAAGAGACTTACCGGTTGGCCACTACGACGTCGAAATCGACTGAATGAAGTTTTCACATTTTGTATATGGATGACCCATTTTGTTGTAAATATTTTGTATATAGATGACCCATTTTATAAACATTAAAGTATATCATTTTGAAATATGAAGCCAAATATATGTTTTTTGTTTTTTACTTTTTCCTGTCTGCCAAGTATATTATTTTGAAATGTGAAGCCAAATAATGTGAAGCCAAGTATATCATTTTGAAATGTGAAGCCAAATATTAAAGTATATCGTTTTGAACTCACACACAGTGAGTTTTGATGAGGACTGCCAGACCACTGGCAGTCCTAATTCACATTAGAACTGCCAGTGGTCTGGCAGTCCTGATCAAAACTCATTGTGTATGAGTTTGATCAGGACTGCCAGACCACTGGCAGTCCTCATTCACACTAGGACGGTCAGTAGTCCGGCAGTCCTAAGCAAAACTCACTGTGTGTGAGTTTTGAACTCACACAGTGAGTTTTGTTGAGGACTGCCAGACCACTGGCAGTCCTAGTTCATATTAGGACTGCCATTGGTCTGGCAGTCCTGATCAAAACTCACTATGTGTGAGTTTGATCAGGACTGCCAGACCACTGGCAATTTTCATTCACACTAGGACTGCCAGTAGTCTGGCAGTCCTAAGCAAAACTCACTGTGTGTGAGTTTTGAACTCACACAGTGAGTTTTGATGAGGACTGCCAGACCACTGGCAGTCCTAGTTCACATTAGGACTGCCAGTGGTCTGGCAGTCCCGATCAAAACTTACTGTGTGTGAGTTTGATCAGGACTGCCAGACCACTGGCAGTCCTCATTCACACCAGGACTGCCAGTGGTCTGGCAGTCCTAAGCAAAACTCACTGTGTGTGAGTTTTGAACTCACACAGTGAGTTTTGATGAGGACTGTCAGACCACTGGCAGTCCTAATTCACATTAGGACTGCCAGTTGTGTGGCAGTCCTGATCAAAAGTCACTGTTAGTTTGTTTTGGCAATTTAAACAATGAATGTACATGACAATTAAGAGATTTAAACATCACAATTTCCAAATTATAGAGAGTTAAACATTACAATTAAGAGAGTTAAACATCACAACATCACAATTATGAATGTACATGACAATTAAGAGAGTAAAACATCATAATTAAGAGAGTTAAACATCACAACATCCAACAAGTTAAACATCACAATTTCCAAAATACAATTTCTAAAATACAAGTTAAACATCATAATCAAATCAGTGATCATGCCGGGCCTTCGTACGTACCTCCCAATTTTGCATGAAAGGAAAATCGACAGTGTCGTCGATATGCTCCAATTGGTTCGCGATATTGACACATTCATCGTTCTGGCAGCCCGATCGGAGGGATTTTGCCAAAGCCTTCACCCGAGTAGCCTGTCAATGGTAACAAAACGTCAATTAAGAGAGTTAAATTTGAAAGTATTTACAAACTATAATTTATAAACTTACCATCTTGACCAATGAAGCATACAGGACATTTTTTGAAGGCAGAGGTCCTAGAGCTCCAACGGCAACGGGCCATAGATTTTTAGGGTTCGACAACCTAGGATGTCCGACTGCCAAGTAGTACGGCATGTAGTCGTCGCTGCAGTCGTGCATCTCCTGCACTGGTTGTCGAAGTTCTTCCCCCAGCAAATGTCGTTTCCACTCGGAGTAGCAGTCGGTCACCCAGTCGAAATAGGGCGGCTTGTAGTTCAAAGGTTGGGTCCCACACGGAGGCTCCAATAACTTTAATGTGCGCTGCGGCATAGTTTGTACGAGGCCAAACTGACGAAGTACTCTATCAGGCATGTAAGGCTCCGTAATATCATAGCATGTGATCATACCATGAAATAGAGATACTGGTTGCAGATGGCGATTTTGTTGTCGGAGATCCCGGTATGGGTGCCAAACTATCTGTAGGACAAAAGTTAAAAGAAAATAGTCAACAAATAAACATACCATAAATAGTCTACGCTATATACGCGCTATCAACTAACCTCTTCTGGCACCAAATTATCCAGAGCATCACGAATGGAAACCAGCGTTTCATGATTTTTAGTTTCCAGCTTAGTTGGCTTCCATTGACACACTCTAGGAAGGTGCTCCTCATAGCGTGGGTTCAGCTCACCCCTCCTGAGCATCGGGAAGTGCTCGTATATCCATGCCTATACAATTTGTAAATGAATAGTCAGTAAATTAACAACAAAATCTAGCTACTATATTAGTTTAAAATGTTATAAATTTTCTTACATGGAGTAGAGTCTGGCATCCCGCCATGGTCTTGGTTCCGACACGGGATGCTATACCAAGCACACGGTAAAGGTTAGCAAGTATACCGCTGCCCCAGGATATGGCTCTTACGTCGTCTATAACAGATAGGTTCGTAAGATACCTAGCATGTATAGAGGTTCCCGACTTGTCTGGAATGGCAACCGATCCAAGCATGAAGAGCATGTATGCCTGGGCCACCCTCTCAACGGTTTCATCATCCCTATCCTGCGGGCCTTTAAAATTCTCCACCAACCATGACAGAGGAATTCCGTAGGACTTCTTGAAGCCCGGCAGGGTTGTAAAGGTAGTGGCCTCCACCCCAAGGTTCGCTTCTATAAAATCAACTATACGATCGTACCACTCGAGATCCTTCTCAGTACATAAATATTCATTTGTCATGGCGCGCCCCTCCACCGGCAACTCCAGTATCTGATAAACGTCGTCCAGGGTAATGGTCATCTCCCCAGCTGGAAGATGAAATGTGTTGGTCTCCGGATGTCATCTCTCCACAAACGCCGATATGAGAGCACTGTCCTGCGTCTTGTAGGCATATCTAGCCAAATTTTGTAGACCAGTAGGAAATATTTTGCTCTGGACGTCCTCGGATAAATGGTTAAGAGACCAGGCAACACACTTCCTCCCGTGGCTCACGGCCCTAAGAATACGAGAGCTCTCCTGTATGTCGTACAATATAATAAAAATACGATTATGAAATATATATATATATATATATATATAAATGGAAACTTACAAACATAATATACATACCGAATTCTTCCATATATCATAAGTAATATAGTTGTCGAACGACAACAACATTGAGCAACCCGGAGGACGGACATCCTCCTCCTCCTCAGAAGTATCGACATCGGCCGAACCAACAGGATCCTCAGAAGGTCCGACACCGGACGTACGGACAGGATCCTCAGAAGGACCGACACCAGAACCACCTCGTCCTAGAATTTGGCTGATAGGTACGTCGTCGTCGTCATCGGAAGAAGACGGAGGACTAGGAGGACCTTGTTGCTTCGAACGAGAATGGGGGTGTGGTTGTTCCCCTTGTTGCTGCGGTTCTGAAATTCTGATTGGTCTCTCAAGAGGACGAGGCCGCTCACTGCGTTCCCTGCGCAAGGATGCGGTGGGGGATCGCTTTCTTTTGGGAGCGGCCACAGGACTACAGGACAACATAGGGTTAGTATTAAATAATGGATGTAAAAGAAATTGTGAAGTTGGCCTTCAGGACTGCCATGCTCCTGACAGTCCATCATTCTATCAGGACTGCCAGAGAGATGGCAGTCTTGTTTTATAACAGGACTGCTAGGGTTCCTGCAGTCCTGTTTTATAATAGGACTGCCTACTGCATGGCAATAGGACTGCCCGTTCGTCTGCAGTCCTTAGGGACGACGACCAGACGAACAGTTAGGTTACGTTTAAACGATAAAATATGAGATTTTTGATTTCGAAATGTACTTTGAATTGTTCTAACCTAATTTATAATAACATTTAAGAGATTTCTCAAAGAATCGAAATGTACTTTGAAATGTAAAATAAATTATACAATAATTAGGAAACATACCTAGCTTGTGATGACGGTTTCTTCTTCGGTGCCATTGATGATCTTGGAAGAGTTAGGGTTCTTGAGAGAGTTGGAGAGTGGAATTTGGAGAGAGTGTTAGGGTTTTGGAGAGTAGAGAATTTTTTAGAGAGGATTTTGAGAGGGTTTTGAAGAGAGAGAATTTTTAAATGATAATGAAATGAAAGAGAGGGTTTGGGGGGGGGATAGTCCCAAGTAATTTTCGGGACGTCCCCAGTAAAAGTTTCTCAAAGCTGGGTTGTCCCCTAGTAAAATGACGCCCCCAGTAATTTATGTGGTGCCCTTAGAAAAAGCCTAAAAAAGTAGAAGGAATGAAAAAAAATTAAAATATATATTTTTTTCATATGAAAATGAAAGATTACTTTCTTTCTTTCTTTGTGTTTTGTTGGAAGGATAAAAAATATAAGAGATGCATTATTCTTTGTTTGGTACGAAAAGAAGAGTAAAAGAAAAAAAAAGAAAAAAAAGGTTTTGCCAATTCTGTCCTAAACTAAAATACATATTTATCATTTGATTTCATTAATAATTTTAAATAATACAGTTCACATGGTAGTACAATTGTTAATTAATAAAAGTCGCCATTTTTTTTTTCCAATTTTTCTCCCACTTTTGGAGTGTTTGGATTTCTTAGATTGCGAAGGAAAAACAATCCTCCACTTTTCCTCCCCTCCACTTTTCATTTCATACCAAACAATAGAAAATAAATCATTCCCTCCACTTTTTCCTTCTCCATTTTTCTTCCTTCCACTTTTTTCTCCTACCAAACACAGCCTTATGTAGCAAGGCCTTCACCCTCTTGCTCAGACACTTCCTCCTCTCCATTGGAGTCCTTCGTAGCACTCTTTGCCAGCACCAATTTTTTAAAAAGTTTCCTTTGATACCCTTTGCCTTAGGCCTCGATTGGTTCGCGAAATCATGGGGTTGGAAAAGAAAGGTTATTACGTTTCTATGTTTGGGTGCCAAAAGAATTGAGAAAAAAATGAAAGTGATTCCCAATAGAATAAAAATTAGGCAAAATTATAATTTGATACCCTCAACTATCACGAATTTTCAACTTGATATCATCAACTTTTATAGGTACTAACTTGATATCCTAAAAAAGGGACCAAATTGCCCCTTCCTTCTCCCCCTAACCCCCCACCCTCCTCTCTCCGGCTGTGGGTGGCAGGGGACGACAGCGCAAGCAGACGACGGCGCGCGGGGCAGTGCGCGACGGCGCTTGGGGCAGCTGGGGGGGTTGTATAAGGGCAGCGGTCGCCGGTAGGGGAGGGGGGGTTGCCGGTAGGGTCGGGGGCGAGTAGGGGGGTGGTTGAAGGGCGGGTAGGGGGGTGGTCGAGGGCGGGGGCGGGTAGTTTAGGAAGGGGAGGGGTGGAGGAAGTAACAGTCGGGAGGGGAGGAGAGGGTAGTTTAGGAATAAAAAAATTGGGTATGAAGTTCGAAATATAAGTTGAGGTAGGGTATTAAGTTAGTACCTATAAAAGTTGAGGGTATCAAGTTGAAAAACTGTGATAGTTGCGGGTATCAAGTTTAAATTTAGCCAAAAAATTAGTAGAAAATGATTCCATCAATCCAAGTAAGGAATCACTTTTCCACCTTAGGCCTCGTTTGGTTCGCAGAATCATCGAGTTGGGACAGAAAAGTGATTACTTTCCTATGTTTCGGGGCCAAAGGAATTGACGAGGAAAGGAAATTGATTTCCAATGGAAAGAAAATTAGGAAGGAAAGTGATTCCATCCATCCAAGCGAGGAATCACTTTTCTACATTGAAGTATTCACTTTCCTTTTCAAATTCTTTGACATTTCCAAACACTGAAAAGAAAAATCAATAGGAATTGTAATTTTCCAAAGAACATAAAATGCCAAAAAATTGATATCATTTTCCTTGCATTCCGCGAACCAAACGAGGCCTTAAAGTATTCACTTTTATTTTTAAATTTCTTGACATTTTCAAACATTAAAAAAAATCAATGAGTATAATTTTCCAAAGGAAAAAAAATGACAATTATTGATTTCCTATTCATTCCTTTTCGCGAACCAAACTGAGGCCCTATTAAGTATATACACATGACTGTTGGAATAAATGTTTCTTAATTAATTGAAGTTCCTATTAAGTAGTTGAGCCCAAACTTGAAAAACTACTTTTCATTTTTCCAATATTTTATTGCAAGTAATATATATATATATATATATATATATATATATATATATATATATATATATGTATATATTTTGCCAAAAAGTTATAAAACTAGTTGTATTTATATTTCATATATCGTGCCATGAGCTACTAACAAGCTACTGTGCATAGATGAGTTGTAGAGACATAATAACTTCATATAATTTTGGACTCCATGCAATAACAATATATGGAAGAAAAAAAATCTAGTAAGTAGTAATCGAAAACAAATAATAAGAAAAACAAAAGTTTTGAAATAAGGACCCATAAAGTCCATGTATTAGAGTGGGCGAAAGCCCTTGCGTTACATGGTTGTTCCTTAACTAAGCACCCTCTCTTGCGCTAGTGACATAGGTGAGCCAAGTGATACAACCAAAGCAAAGGTTAGCCATGGCCCACATGTTATAACAAAGGATTTAATTGAATAAAGCGGATCTGTTGTCTTCAAAATGAATATTTAATCATGTTTCTTTCTTATGCATATAATTTTTTGTATTCATAATTATTTTAATTTTTTAAATAAAAAATAGTAAAAATATAAAAGTTGCATATATAGTAAAGGGAATATGGTTCCGACATCTATTTTGCGGATAATATATATCCTCCGTTAATTAAGTGTTCCATGATTGAGTACACAAAAATTTCAATTTGTATTTGTATTTTATTCAAAAGAAATCATTTAGAGGAATCACAAAATTTGACTTATATCACACAAGACCCAGAACTATGGAGAGAGATTTTTTGAACAATTGCATAGTAAAAATTTACAAGAGAGACGAGTGGTCAGAGGAGTTGGCTGATTACTTAAGAGAATATATATATATATTTTTTTTATTTTAAGAGAATATATATATATATATATATATATATATATATATATATATATATATATATATATATATATATATATATAAGAAAATAAAGTAAGTATATATATATATATATATATATATATATATATATATATATATATATATATATATATATATATATCTATATATATATATATATATATATATATATATATATAAGTTTTGAATTTTATTATCAAATTCTAATGGGGATAATTCTAAACCAGATTGGGATAATTCATGATAGAAATAATTCTTGCATATTATTTATTTATTTTTAAAGATCATGATTGAATTAATAAAAAAAAACTTATTGGGATATTTTTTTTGCATATTTTAAAAAATTTAAAAAATCTAATTGGGATAATACTTTCATATTATTTTAAAAAAATGATAGTGATAATTCTTGCATATTATTTTAAAAAAAGTAAACAAATTCATGATTGGAATAACTTTTGTATTTGAAGATCTCGCTTCACAATCGCAAAGACTATGTCTCAAATAGATCTGTCAAATATAAGTGTGTATATGAAGAGATGTTTGTATTTAGTAGAAAAATTGAAGCTCAAAGAAGCGGAAATTAATGAGGACAAATGAATTCTTTTATAGCATATAAAACAACCTATAACACAATAGAACATCTCTTGTATATATCTCTTATATATACAGTATATTACTCTGCATAGTAACAACTAAAACGACTAGTTTAATAGCCGTTGCAGTATTGGTTGCTGAACAATAGGCACCTAGACGATATATCATTGGTATACTGCTGGTTCATTTTTTTAGCATTGTAAACGTGCTAGATGGAAAGTGGGTCTCAATATTGAGGGTATACTGTCGATATATCTGTACGATACTTTAACTTATAATTTTGGGTATTTGGGTAGATTTTTTGTTTAACTTTTATTTTGTCATTCTTTATTGAGTTATAAATAATTCTAGAGACGAAAATACACTGAACATGATGTCATATTAGCTTGGCTTCTTCCTTTGTTTGAAAGGTACATTTTTTCATGACAGTTGTCCGAACTTTCGATTTTGAGTCCCCGGAGATATCGTTGGTAGTTTAGATAAATCTTTGAGCTATCGTGTCTTAAACACATGATTTCTTCATTTGGTTGCGTTCATCTTTATTGTTGCTTATTGCTTTTTTTCTTCTGCAAATTATATGTAAAACAAACAAAACAATATCATAATAGAAGTATAATAAAATTAATGCAAACTAGGACTATGCGAAGTTTAAGTATAAACAATATAATGATACTATCATTAGTAATTATATAATGCTAACATTAATCAATTTATCATAATAAAAAACTCAATAAAATTATTTGGCTAACGAACTTCTCTTTTTTATTATGATAAATTGGTTAGGTTTATTGGATAATTTTATCACTAATAATTAAAATATAATAAATATAATATACTAAATTTAATCGATTAATCATAATAAATTTTTTAATTTAGTTATCGGACTAACAATTATCACAATATTCAGTGGGATGATAAAGGTGGTCTTGCAAGATGAAGTCCCCATCAAGCCAAGAGGTAGCAACTAGGGGCGAGCATTCATTTGGTTTGGTTGAACCGAGTCCAAAATTTATAAAACCAAACTAAAAGATGCAAAAACCTAAACCGAACCGAACCATTATAAAATTGTTAATTTATATGGTTTATTTAGGGGCAGTAAATCTTTCATAAGAACTCAATTTGCAACTATATATTTTTCAACCTCTTTTTGGACAATCTAGACCTAGTTAAATAGAAAAATTCCTAAGCATTTACCCAACTTCTTGAGTGAATTTACCAATAGCAAACAAAAATTACAATTGATACAACAAAAAATGTAGCCGAGAGTTGTTCAACAGCTTAGTCACAAGTAGAGAATAATAATAATAATAATAATAGTCTCAATATTTTTAGTACGAAATTAATAAAATAATACACAAATTAATCAATCAAATCCTCCTCCTACATATCTAAACAAAATCCTAATAATAATAATAATAATAATAATAATAATAATAGTCTCAATATTTTTAGTACGAAATTAATAAAATAATACACAAATTAATCAATCAAATCCTCCTCCTACATATCTAAACAAAATCCTCACTACACTTGGAATGGCAAGTCATTCAGAGCATCAAAAGTAGATAAGCCAAAAAATTCATCTTGAGGCATAAATTTATAATAAAAAAATAAATATAGAACGTGTTGGATTTGTATGCAAATAGTAAACAAATAAATCATGAAGTCAGAGATCAAATGATATAGATCCATGTGTCATTCTTCCATTTCTTTAAAAGAATAATATAAAATATAGAATCTGGGGCTCTAAATTGAGCCTCAGTATCCTACAAAATGAGTTTCTACATTCCGAACGCAGAAATTTTGAGGCTACTGTGGCCAGGACGATGCAATAATGAAGCTCCAATTGACGTTTACTATTATGCAAAATGGACTCATATATTCTGAATAATCTATAAATTGGGACGAGCCTTGCTATTGATGTTTGCACCAACAATATTTTAAAGGTTGGATCGGACCGGCCGGTTCAACCAGATATCCATGAATCAATAGTTTTTTCGGTCCGGGTTAGTGTTGACCCACTATTTTTATAAAAATTGGTTGTAAATAAATATTTTTGTAAAAATCTGTGTCCAAAAGGAATTGAATTTATGCCACTTAGGTTAACCCAGTTGAACTAATTGGTTGAACTGGTTTGACATAACCTAGTGTCTTGTTCGGAACAATTTTCAGTCCGATTTTTAAAACACTGATCACCACCAACTTTTTAATTATATAAAAGCTGCAAAATTCTTTATCAAAACATGTTAAGAGAGAAAGATTACACCGAAATAGATGGCAAACGGACAACAAGCTGCGCCGCCAACCCTTTTTGGATGTCAAAATCAATCCTCTTAAACACTACATCCATAGACCTGGGAGACATGACATTACTGTGCATAACTTTTTGGACTCTCTTAAGAAGCTCCATAGCGTCTGGTACTAGAAAATCAAACGTGTCAAATGCGAAAGGGATGAAAACGTGTTGATTGTCGGCGCACGCTTTCTCGTATTTGGACACTTTGGCTGAGGCCGCTTTGAGAGCAACTTGTCCCACAGTAAAGCCTCCGCTCCTAAGCCCACTAGTGGGAAAACTCCTGTTAGGTCCACACATGCATGTTTTTCCCTTATCCACCCGTAAACCAGAACATCTGCCGGTCTGAGTGTCAATCTTTCCTCCTGCGGATCAGACAAGAAGTTCACAGGTGCCTCTTTTTTTGCAAAAATTTTTGCACGTCTAAGTACATCAAAAAGAACATCCCTGACAAGATTATCCCTGTATTTGAAATCTGGAAGCTCCTTACAATGAACTGCTTGCTCTCCGAAGGTGTCCAAACTAGACCTGTCAATGGATAGTCGAAAATTCGAATTCGATCCGATTCTGTATCCGAACTTTCGGATATTTTTCAAAATTTCGGATATCGGATTCGGATATCCGAATATTTTTCGGATATTATCCATTTTCGGATATTAAGGTATTTGAATCCGTTAATATCCGATCCGATTTAAATTGCAAATTTCGGATATCGAATTCGGATATCGGATTTGGATATCCAGAATTTTATATATATTATAGTATAATGTATATATAATATATATTAATTAATAGAGAAGATTAAAGTATTTTATTCTCAATTAACTTTTACATGAAATAATTATAATATAATTTATATATAATAGCAATATATATTAATTACAATTTACAATATAAGAAGAAAGGACTCAAATATGTAGAGAAATTGAATTTGGTTTTCGGATATTCGGATAATAACAAAATTTTTAATATTTCGGATTTCGGATATTCGGATACTAGCATTCGAATTAGTTAGCTAATCGGATCGGATATTATCCGATATCCGTTAAACTAGACGGATACGAATTCGGAGTGTCAAAAGAGATATCTGTTCGGATGTCGGATCGGATTCAGATATTACAAAAAAAATTCTGATACGGATACGGATATTGTCATGTCCGTACTGATAAGCATCCATTGACATCCTTTGTCCAAACACACCTTACGGTACACTGGATATGACTCAACCATTGGAAACAGAAGAATCAATCATGAGGCAGTACCTGAGGAGTTGACATGTGTGAATAACTTGAACAAAACAAATCGACACCTTGGTCACATTACTCGAATGTATAAGTTTCTGTTTGAACGACGAAAGATTAATGAATCAGTCACGAAAATTTACTATTCTTAATGGCAGGAGTTCGTGGAACATCTTGCAGAAAAAAAAGACCACATTAGAGCATCTCCAACCCTATTGTGAGTTTAGAAAAAATGGTTGCCACATAGAAATGACAAACTTTCATTCCAAAAATTCTTCTCCAATGCAAATGTAGAATAAAACATGAAGTTGACATGGCAAGGAGATGTGAAGTTGGTTGTCTATATCTAGGCAATGCACTTCACAATGACTTTGTCTTCACATCATCAATTATGAATAGAAATAATTATAAAAAAGTTGAAGAAGTAGAGGAGTTGCCTTGGAAGTTGGAAAAAATACTTTTTATTGTCTCCTCAATACTTTTGCATTGGAGAGAGTTTTTCTATCTCATTGTCATTTGAGATATAATTTTGCCACATAAACAAGACATTGTCTTGTGGCTCATGCCACATAGGAGCTACCTAAGACTCACAACACTTAACAAGACAAGGGTTGGAGATGCTCTTAGCCGGCCTGCCTCTCGTCCACGTGTACAAAAGAAGACGAGAAAAAAAAAAAAGGAGCAAAAGATAAAAAATAAATAAATCGCTGGGCATTAGGAAAAAAAACACCTTGCCTCCTTTTCCACATGTAGATCTGGTTTCGATAGCTGGAAAAAGACACAAAAGAAAGAAAAGAGAAAAAGACAAAATAATAATAATTCAGGGGATGGGCCCCCCTCCCTCGTCCATATATAGATGCGTCCATGACTCCATACTCATAACAATAATAGTTCAGTGTGGCTTCGGCTTTTTATTATTTTAAAATTATACTCATAGGTAAAGAAAATGAAGTTAACTTGTACTGCTCAATATTGTTCTACTATGATTCAAGTTTGGCTAATGTCTCCTTGATATCATCTTTTTTTTCTTTCTCAAACAAATAAACAAAATGAAAAAGAAGAACAGAAAAGAGGAAAAAAAGAAAAGAAAAATAATAATAAGCTTAGGCAATGAAGGGAATGCGATGGAGCCCACTACGGCTCCCGCCAAGTCACGTCCGTTTCCTCGGCTCCAAAATCGACATGAGATGTATATATTTAAAACTTTCATATTTTCATCTCTTTACAATTCTTTAAGTTATTATAGTATTTTATATTATTATTAGAAAAACTAGAATATATTTGTTGTAATTATTCTAATATCTAGTAAGGTTACTTAGGAAGAGTAAAAACCAACAACCTTAATTATTCTAGATTTATTGTTATACTATTATCTATATTATTTTATACCTACATGCTACTTAGACATCTTACATAATTACATAGATGCCCCTATTAACTTTAATTAATAATTTTGATCAGTAAATATATACAAGTATATATTTAGAAGAAACAAATTTCACGGTGAAGCTGAAGTTTTTTCATTATATAGTAGTATAGATTCAATATCAGCAACAGAAAAATTCATAACCAAGTTCGGTTGAACAACCCCCCAAAAGATAAAAGTAGAGCAGGTCAAATAATCGCCAATAAACATATGAAAATTATCAAACAATTTTGTAGTCAATTAAAGTTGCTCCAACCACTGAATAATTTCTCCAGCTCTATCATGTTGCTGACTTGCATAGAGCTACTGTAATTTGACACCATCCAATGTCTTCTCCTGCCACCAATTTCTCGCAAAGTAGTTGAGTATGAGTCTCAAAGAGAGGCTCTATAATCTCTTCTCCAAAACGGTGGCAAATAAGCGACTCAGTAACAGCTCTGCAGGTCTTTGATAACATCTTTGGAGCATTTTCAATCCATTAATCATGGTAATCTTGTTTCATAGATTCAATAGTAAAAGATCCTTCTCTATATACTTGATCTTCTAGTTCCTGTGTAGATGGAGTATAGAAAGGAAGATTAAAAGAATCCATCTTCTCTTCTGCGACCAGTTTCTGCATTTTCAGTAGAGAGAATTAAAGCGAGTGGGAAAAATGAAGAATTTAGAACTACATATAAAAAGAGCTTTATGCCTAGCATTTAACCAAAATCTTCATATATCAATTCAATATATAAAAGGTTAAAAGAAAAAGGGAAGTATGACCATCCATTCAAATTAAAACTTATCAAAAAAAATATAGGCATTAATTGCCGCAATACTTACTTGGGATACAAATATAGAGAGTGATTTCCCCAACACCAAATATAGAGAGTGATTTCCCCAACACTTCGAAAACGGGAAACTCATTAACCTTCTTGTGACTGTCATGGCTCCTCCTCCCTAACATTGAAAGTACCATTCTTCCACCAACAATAAGTTCTTGTGATCTCGACCTAAGAAACAGGCTGAAGTCCTCCTGGAATTGTTCAAAGTATAAAGTCGCTACTGAAGGTGGACTTGCTGGAGACATGTAAACGTTTCCTTTATTTACTGGCTTCCCCTTGTTGAAAAGTCTAGTGGGCACCTACATTCATTTCCATTTGCATTAACTTCATTGGAACACATGTAAGTGATTATATCGTTAGACAATATCTTATACAAGTCCAAAGGACTCAATCATAAATTGATTTTCTTTTTAGTAACTCTAGCTAGTATAAACCGTTTTAGAAGATGTTAGCAGTATGTGTTGGGAACGAAGTGTGGAAAATGTTCTCCCAAATCAGAGAGCTCTACGAGAGAACCGAGCAAAAGCAAACAAACCAAAAATGCCAAACACAAATCGCAGACACAGATTTTTACGTGAAAAATTCAGATGGACGGGACGATCGGAGTCTAACCCTGAAGAACCTCCACTAATGGAATAAAGATAATACACCCAATTTTCTACAATTACATGCGAGTGTTTGGTTGTAAGACCTTCGTGCATGTATCGAAGGACGAGAGATCCAAACTTGAGCCAAAAACGAGGCGATGCATCTTTGTCGGCTACGGTCGGGATGAGTTTGGCTATAAACTCTACGATCCCGTGGAAAAAAAAGCTCTACAGAAGCAGGAATGTGGTATTCGTTGATGAGGATCATACCATGGCCAACACTCATGATTCGAGATGCCTTCTGAGGATTAGGAATTGTCTGAGTTAGGGTCATTTCGCTTCGAGCAGTTTCCAGAGGACATCGGAGAGGATCCAGTTATGGGGGAGCCAGTATATGGAGTTTCTCCCAACCTTGATCATCAGCATGCTGATAGTAGTCAAGGTAACCCTCAGGAGTATGAGCATGCCGAGGAGTTAGTTCCTGTAGGGGAGGAAACTGTTGATATACAGCCAGCACCAGTGGTTCTATTGAGGAGGAATGATAGAGGACATCGACCATCTACAAGATACTCACCAGATGAGTATGTGTTGTTGACCGACAGGGGAGAGCACGAAAGTTTTACAAAAGCTATGGACGACGAACATAGGCAGGAGTGGATGCAAGCTATGCAGGAGGAGATTGGTTCCTTACAGGCCAACTCCACTTATGAGCCGGTGTGGTTGCCAAAGGACAAAAAAGATTTGAAAATTTGATGGGTACTAAGAGTGAAGTAGACATATGATGCTACTCACCCTCAATACAAAGTGAGACTGATAGTTAAAGGCTACGGTCAGCGAAATGGCGTTGATTTTGATAAGATCTTTTATGAACCGTTATATAAGATTGTTGCTAGTATTATAGCAGGGAAACCTACTGGAATGATTAGAACCACTGTTACTCCAAGCAAGAATTGACATTCTTCTCGTTGATTCGTTTCCATAAACCAAGAAGTCCTGATTGCATTGTCTTAGCAATCGAACTTTCTTGAACAGTCATTTGTATCAAACACACACTGATGCAAAAGTTGAAGGAGCATCAAATTTTCATAGACCGTTGGAAGAAGGTACACAAGAACCAGACTATCCGACTAATCTGTGTCACTTGGGGCTATCACTCGTCCCACGGGTCGATATTGGAACACGAGGATGATACCCGAGTCTAATACCCGTATTTGTTCGGCTATTGGAAGTATACACTTTTGTATATTCCGAGCTTGTCTGAGAAGATGTGCTTTAAAGTTATCTATGCTTGTTATCATAGTTTAGAATTTAACTCTGCTTTTTCTAATATCTCATAACATGAGTTTTTTTTATTTATGAATTTCTGACTTCTCAGTGTATTTCCTAGTAACTTGTTTTCTATATTTTCTAGCATCTTAGAGGTCTTATTGAAATTATAAATCCAAAAAAATTCTAAGGAAGAGAGTTGTGAGGCTCACCTCACGGTACCAGGGGCGGATCCAGAGGTAGGGTGGGCTGGGCTGGAGCCCACCCAAAAAAAAATATACATTTTTTTCTATACAAAATTTTTTTTGGCTTTTTTTAATATGGATTTATCTACTTCCAGTCCACCCAGATTTTTGCCAGCCCATCACAATTATAATTTCTGGATCCGCCCCCATAGGCGGATCTACTGGTGGGCTGGGGTGGGCTCCAGCCCACCAGCCAATCCAAATTTTCTTATATATATACGGGTACAAACTACAGACCTGTGCATAATTAGCCCACACAAAGAAAAGGGAATATTAGCTATACACAGCACACTACTACTCCCATCCTACAGATTACTCCATCTCCTCTCACCCCAGCCAGCTAGGGCCAGCTGCAGCAACTCCATTAACGTGTACGAACACTCCTCCCCATATAGCTACATCACCAAATATAAATATCATCATTCTTCTTCTTCTTCAAGAAGAGAGGCAACTGATGAAAGAAACAAAGAATTTTCCACCATTTCCATTCTATGGCAGCAACTCCATTAAACACTTCTTGATCTATTTTTCTTCTTGCTACTTATATATCTTATTTGGTTCTTTTATATCCTACAACCATATTTTCGTTTCATACTAGTAGTTTATTCTTATACAACATTTGGATTCATTTTTCAGTCCTAATATTTTTCTAAACCAATTTTATTCTGGTAGATTTTTTTTTTGAAAATTATTTTTTATTCTGACCTCCCACACCTTAGGCAAGTTTTGTCATGGGTGAAAAAGGATATTAAAGATATTTAGTGTTCAAATTTGTGACGAAAAGAAAAAACTAGTAAACTAAAAAAAATTGTCAGGTTCTTTTTTTTTTTTATGTTGGTGACGGTTCTACATTGGCTCAGACATGCTACGCGATATGGAGACAATGAGACATGTAGATGGCGTTATCGACACAACATTTATTTGTTAAAAAAAAAATTATAAGACGCTTTAAATTTAGTCCGGGGTAAACTAAATTTCTGACTCCGCCCTTGTCCGCCCCTGATTTTATAGATTAACAACCCTAATTGAGAAAACTTTCAATAAGAAGAAGAAATATTTATATATTAACAACCCTAACTGAGAAAACTTTGAAGAAGAAGAAGTAAGAATACTTGTTTGTGTTGTACAGCTAGCCATGGATATGGTCAGAATCTTTCACATGGCAGAAGGGCTGGGAGAGAGGAGCTATGCTCACAACTCTCGTCTTCAGGTCGTTACAGAACTACTTTACTTGTGCAACTATTTCGAATCAAGTACATATTCAATTTCATTCTTAATTTGTCTGTTTTTTTTTTTAATGTATCCATTAAATGTTTCAGAAGGAAGATATTGAATCGGTGATGGATATAACCCTAAGTTCAGCAATGGAAGCTTGTGCTGCGGAGACGGTGCCGCCGGCGACGGTGAGCATAGCGGACCTAGGGTGCTCTTCGGGGCGGAACACGCTCTCCGTCGTCGAAAACATCATCAGGGCGGTCTGCGAGAGGAGGCGGGAGGCCACGCAGCAGCTGCCGGAGTTCGCGGTGTTTCTGAACGACCTCCCGAGCAATGACTTCAACACGTTGTTTTCGCTTGTGCCGGAGTTTGTGCAGAAGCTGAAGGCTGAGTACGACGACGGCGCCGGGATGCTGGTTTCGGTCGCTGGAGCTCCCGGGAGTTTCTATGGGAGGCTGTTTCCCAGCAGTAGCTTGCATTTCATCACATCTTTTAGTAGCCTCCATTGGCTTTCTCAGGTTGGTCATCCTCCCTTCATTAAAATACTATGCTCGGGAAAAGTTGATTTATATATATAACATAATTCTCATATATATATATATATATATATATATATATATATATATATATATATATATATATATATATATATATATATATATATATAAAAGATAAAGTTGGATCGAGATCCAACTGTAGAAAAACCACATGCAAGGGCTCTATTCCAACTCAGAACAACATTGAATATATACCGGCGATACACCGGAGGTATACTGCAAGCATAGATAAAATTAGAAAAATTCTATTTTATAGATACTGGTTCTACGTGCGGATTCTAGTTGGAATACATAATCGTGTCATGGGCCTCTACGTCAGTAAGTCTACAAAAATGACTCGGTTCTCAATTAAATCCAAAATACTTATTAGTTACATTAGTCTTTAATATAATTCAAAAACTCGAGTATTACACGAGATTGACCGTGTCATCCTTGATGCATACGAAACAATAAAATCTCGGAAACCAATAAATCTATCAATATTATAAACCCAATACCATATCGTCAATGACTCGGCTCGCAAAAATTCACTATCCTTAATCACAACATCGAAATTACGAAAATCAAAAAATACGATACAGAATAATATGCACATGTATCCGTATAAAAGTACGTATGTACCGTGCAGGGGCGGAGCTAGGATTTTGGAGTAGGGTGGGCTAGCTAATAGTTACGATAAGGATCTAAAAATTTATGCCAAAAATTCGACAAAGTTTCTATATAAATTCGATAATTCAAAACCTATCATAGACAATGTAACGCCTCAGAACCAGAATACTGGAGAGTGGGGGCGGACACAGCCAGCTACGTATATTGAAGCGCAACCCACCTCGCTATACGGTCACGACTGTCTAGATACATGAGGGTTTAACTACAAGTCATCAGTTTCTTAAGGTCGTGAATAAGCCTATTGTCTCAATCTCAAGCAAGTAATAACAGTTACAAGATGTCAGAGCACCAAATATACAATAGTAAGATGTCCCATACATTACATATTTGGATGATCATGAAGCTAGCCATATAAAATGTGAAGACTAGTAAGAGTTTCAGTCATACATGATCCACCTTAGGATTTATTAATCATGCTACAGCCCGTAGGCAGACAGTAAGTAAAGTGCAATCGAGCTAACACGTGCTCATCGGCTAAACGCCTCAAAAAAATATTTTTACAATAGAGTGGGAGAGCAAAAATAAAATCCACTCGTTGCTAGGATTACGCCTGGTGGTCACCATCTGGTTGGAAGGTTGGGAGATCCTTTGGAGCTGCTCCGATATATGGCCACGCAAAACCAGCTGTGTCAGATCCCAGAAAGAGCAAGTGCCACATAGGATGCTTCACTTAAGAACTAAAACCAGCATATCAGAACATAAAATAAGAAGATAATTAAGACATGAAATCTAAATAGGACAATAAATATCAAGAGATGAGGAGTTATTCCGATCAGTTCTTGACAAGGTAAACATAAGCAATCATGTTACAGAAGTAACCAGGTACTGGAACAAGACAAGGCTTAGACTCCATCCAACATTCACGGTCAAGCAATAAGTACGGCTTGATACTTTAACTAACTAGGGTTATCACAGGCCTAATCACTAGCAAGATGCAATGAGATTATTATAACAGCCACAAGCCCTGTAGACCATCCAGGTTATCCAGACGCAATTAGGGGTTGAATTCATGTGGGTACATCGTCCAAGAAACGCATGTACCCTTAAGTAGCTTGAAGGGTGCAACACATGACAATGTGCTAGAAATATGTCCTACTCGACGGCAGGCTACAAATTCCATGATGGGGCACCCAGATAACGGGATTGCCTGCAGCTGGGAAATCTTTTCATGACTACTGAATTATTCTAGTTATTAGCCTTAGTCAATTTCAGTAGGTTCTCTTGACCGTGGTACTCAAGGGTCCCCGTCCTAGACATGATGCAAGACAATAATGGTTCATTTGTACAAACACAATCGCCCACGATGTCCAGGCCATTCATTCTTGTCATGTCGTGCTAGCTGTCGCAACAATCGAGGTATATCATGTCAGGTTTACTTATCAAGAGTGCACCACGACGGGCCACTATCATGCCATATTACTTGTCAATCATTCTTGTCGTGAGTGCGCCACAACGGGCCACTGTCGTGTTCATGGAAGCAAGTTTGTCCAAAAAATTTTGTTTTAAGGACCGACAAAGCAAGTTTGTAATCCCCATGACTTTATGCATAAAGTACAATATGATTATGAAATCAAAAGACTTCATCACAAGCAAAGAACCATCTGCTTCTCCGCGCATAGAATTGGAGGATCCATCATTTACCATGCTTTCAAGCACTTTAATAGTTGCTTGATACATATCGATTAAGCTGTAAATAGAATCAAAATGAGAGCTCCATTGAGTACTTCTAGTCCTTTGTAAACTACCAATATGATTAGCCCCTCTACTAGTATCATGTTCACCGCTAGCCACCATATGTGCAATCTCAATAGCTTGAGCAGATTGTAACTCAGTATGACGCTTAGGAGAAGCACTAACAAGAATGACAATGGTAGTCAATTTCGAAAAGAATAGCCAAACTGAAGTCTCATTACTAGCTGCTGCATTAGAGCTAGTTGTAGTCTGTGTGCAAAACAATAAACAAAATATGCATATGGATAATCTCTAAGAAACAAGGCCTGTAATCCATTCAATGCTCCACGCATATTGCTAGCACCATCATATCCTTGCCCTCGCATATTGTGGATATGTAAGTCATACCGAGTAAGTATATCATATATTTGTTTCTTCAGGGTTAAAGCAATGGTGTCCCCAACATGCACAATCTCAAAGAAGCGCTCCTTTAGAATACCATGAACATCAACAAATCTTAGAACAATAGCCATCTGCTCTCTGTTGGACGCATCTCTGGCTTCATCAACCAAAATACAAAATTTTGCATCCCCAACTTCTTCACGAATTTTACTTCTCACCATGTTGGCCATGATATGCAAAATCTCTTTTTGAATAGTTGGTGAAATATATTGTGCATTCTTTTGAGCTTTCTCCAATACAACATCATCAATGTTGACATTCAAACTCCCCATCAATTTTATCATCTCTATAAAGTTTCCACGATTATTAGAAGTCGATGATTCATCATGACCTCTGAATGCACATGCTTGCAAACTGAGCCACCGAATACTAGCAATTGTCGTCTTAAGCCGTAATTGATTCTTCAAAACTTCTTCAGAAGATTGTGCATTAATCACTTTATCAATATATTGAGTAACATTTGATAAATCTTTCATAGCTTTTACAGAAATATCTATGAGTAGAGGTCCCTCCCATATGTGTCAGAAACGCACATCGAGTCCCCTCGTTAACTCTCTTCCAATTTTTAAATCCATCGACAGTCAATGTGCAATGGAGAGAATTATCAATTTCAAAAAGATAACATGGAAAACAAAATGCTGCATCCTTTGAAGGAGAGTACTCTAACCAAAGAAATTGTTGGAACCATGAGTATTAAAATCGACGAGACTGTTTTCCAAACTCAAACGGTGGAAATGATGTCAATTTCGGCTGATATGGACCCATTTTGACATAGGTACGTCTGATTTCATCCCTATAATTAACAGGATGCACACGTATCAGAATTCGTAAACCTGGGTCTCGTTCAAGAGAATTTAAATCACCTATAACATCATCCCTATGATCAACACTTGGTGTTGAAACGTTAACATTCGAAGGAGGGGGAAGACTTTCACTTCGTGATGTTTCATCCCTTGGTTTAAAGAATGAAAATAGGATTTTATTTCTCTTGTTTCCTTGATTTTCCATTATATGCTCCAAAGTCCTAATAAATAGTGAAGTAATTTAGATCAAATCAAACACTAAAATTTAGAAGTTATGATTTTATAAAAATTAGGGGATTAAGGTATTACCAGAGAAGGTGCCTGTGCCGGTGCCAGTCGGGCTGGAGAGGGTCGGTCGTCGGGGGACGGGAGGAGCAGCTGCTGGAAAATCAAACACACAAATTAAAATCAAAGACTCATAAAATCAAACATAAAAATTGGGGGTTATGGTTTTACAAAAAATTGGGGATTAGAATTTTACCAGAGAGCAAGGGAAGAGAGGAGCAGCCACCGCCGGTCGGAGTGGAGAGGGAAGAGGGGAGCCGCTCTCTTGGTTCTTGAAAAAAAAAATTGGACAAACAAAACAAAAGTTAGGTCGGGAAATTGAGCATTGGCCGGAAGCTTCAGTTTGCTATGTTGCTAACAATACATGAAAACTTCACTTTGCTACTGGCCAAAGCTTCACTTTGCTAAGCTGCTAACAATACATGAAAACTTAGCCCATCCGGACCCTTATTAGCCACTGGCTCACTGTGCTAAACTCAGCTTGCCATCCGACTCAAATTAAAAATAAAAAAAATTAGCAATTTTTTTTTTTTTGCACTGGGCTACACCCCAGTGCACACAATGAGTGCCTCCGCCCCTGGATGAGAGCAAACGAAGTATAATCTCATCCCTTATTATGACAAATTGGTTAAGTTTAAGCTGGATAATTATATCACTAATAAATAAAATACAATAAGCACATATTAGACTTAATCGGTTAACCATAACAAAAATAAATTCTAATTATTGGGCTAACGAATATCATAAGATGGAGTGAGATGAAAGAGAAGGTCCCGCGAGATGAAGTCCCAATCAAGCAAAGAGGTAGCAACTAGGGTGAGCATTCGGTTGTTTTGGTTGAACCAAACCCGCATTTCCTAGTACCAAACTAAACAGAGACTTGGGAAAAAAAAAAGAAAAAACCTAAACCGAATTGGACCATTATAAGTTAATTAATTGTTCAGTTTATGTAGTTTATTCGGTTTGTTTGGTTGATCGGATCTAGTGTTTAATGTGTTGGGCCGTAATTCTTTTATAAAAAATTAATTTGAAACGTTAGACGCTTTCAAAAAAAAAAAAAAAAAAATTTGAAACGTTAGACCGTTCATGCTCTATTTGGACAATTTGAACCTAGTTAAATAGGAAATTCCTAAGCATTTATCTAACTTCTTGTGGGAATTTACCAATAGCAAACAAAAATTACAATTGATACAGCCAAAAGAAAAAATGTAGCCGAGAGCTGCTTTCAAGTTTCAACAGCTTAGTCACAATTAGATGTTACAAATATGAATTCTTACATATAGCACAAGAATAACAACGAAAACAACAATAATAATGATGATAATAATAATAAATAATAATAACAAAGATATGAGCGTCAATATTTTTTTTAGTACAAAATTAACAAATTAATATCACAAAACTAATCCATCAAATCCGCCTACGTCATCTAAATACAAATTCCTCTCTACGCTTGGATTAATAGCCATGTGCGAAACCTTTGGTCGGGTGGGGGGCGGGGGGGGGGGGGGGGGGGGGGGGGGGTGGGGGTGGGGGGTGGAGGGTGGTGTCCAATCCTTTGGTTGGTAGGGCCGGCGCATCCTTTGGTGGTGTCCAATCCCTCGTCCGTACGTAGATGCGTCCATATAACAATGGTAGTTCAGAGTGCCTTCGGCTTTAACTTGAAGAAGAAGAAGAAGAGAGGCATAAAGTGAATACTTGTGCTGTAGAGCTAGCCATGGATATGGTCAGAAACTTTCACATGGCACAAGGGCTGGGAGAGACGAGCTATGCTCACAACTCTCGTCTTCAGGTCGTTACAGAACTACTTTACTTGTGCAACTATTTCGAATCAAGTACATATTCAATTTCATTCTTAATTTGTCTGCTTTTTTTTTTTAACTACTGTTGCATGCCTCCATTTTCACAAATGTTTCAGAAGGAAATAATTGAAACAGTGATGGATATAACCCTAAGTTCAGCAATGGAAGCTTGTGCTGCGGAGACGGCGCCGGCAGCAGTGTGCATAGCTGACCTAGGATGCTCTTCTGGGCGGAACACGCTCTCCGTCGTCGAAAGTATTATCAGGGCGGTCTGCGAGAGGAGGCGCGAGGCCACACAGCAGCTGCCGGAGTTCATGGTGTTTCTGAATGACCTTTCGAGCAACGACTTCAACGCGTTGTTTTCCCTTGTGTCGGAGTTTGTGCAGAACCTGAAGGCTGAGCACGACGATGGCGGCGGGATATTGGTTTCGGTCGCTGGAGCTCCCGGGAGTTTCTATGGGAGGCTGTTTCCCAGCAGTAGCTTGCACTTCATCACATCTTTTACCAGCCTCCAGTGGCTCTCTCAGGTTGGCCATCCTCTCATCATTCTCTATATACTTACCTTTCTTACAATACAAAATAGCCCATGAGACTTAATTCCCACATATCTAAGCGTGAAAAAAAACATGTAAGGGCTCTCTTTCAACTCAGAACAACAGTGACGGGTATAGATATATCGACGTATATATCGACGATACACCGGTGATGTACTGCCATCATGTCCTTTCGAGCCAAGGCCTCGGGCCTGGACTCGAGCAAATGGCGCAAAATAGCACTTAATTTGCTAGTGCACTTTGCACTTGGCATCGAATAATTGCGCAGTAGCTTCGTTGGTAGCCAAGGTTGCTAAATTGCAAGGGATTGACTGTTACAAGTTTCGATATACTTTCACCTATCCAAACAGGTCCTTAATGAAATCGAAATGAATGTAGGTGCCCGCTGGACTTCTGAACAAGGGGGAGCCGATAAATAAAGGAAACGTCTACATGTCTCCAGCAAGTCCGCCTTCAGTAGTGACTCGATACTTTGAACAATTCCAGGAGGACTTCAGTATGTTTCTTAGGTCGAGATCACAAGAACTTGTTGTTGGTGGAAGAATGGTACTCTCAATGTTAGGGAGGAGGAGTCATGACATTCACAAGAAGATTAATGAATTTCCCCTTTATGAAGCGTTGAGCAAATCACTCTCTATATTTGTATCTCAAGTAAGTGCATCAATGCCTATAAATTTATTAAGTAATGTTATTGACACCTCCAAATTATATATCCAAACATTATCTCCGTATGTGGCAGGTGATGTGGCGTATTAAATAACATTATGTAGCATCTAACGTGACAGTTAACATGGCAAATTTAACCTAAAAAATTAATTACCCATTTTTTAATATTAATTTTAATACAATATTAATTTAATATTAATATTAATGTTAATATTAATATTAATGATAATTTTAATTTTAATTCTAATTCTAATTCTAATTTTAATTTTAATTTTAATTTTAATTTTAATTTAATGTTAATGCTAATTTTAATTTTTAATATTATTTCAATTTTAAAGTTAATTTTAACGGTCAAAAAAAATTAAATAAATAAAATAAAAATAAATAAAATAAAAATAAAATAAAAATATAAACAAAAATAAAAATAAAAATGAAAATGAAAATAAAAATGAAAATGAAAATGAAAACAAAAAATTATAACTATAACTATATCTATAATTATAACTATAACTAAAAGTAAAAGTAAATCCAAAACTAAACTAAAAATAAAATTAAAACTAAAATTGAAACTAAAACTAAAATTAAAATTAAAATTAAAATTTACATTTAAATTTAAACTAAAACTAAAATTAAAATTAATTGAAATTGAAGTTAAAACTAAAATTAAAATTAAAATTAAAATTAAAATTAATGTTAATTTAAAATTTAGAATATAATTATCATTAAAAGTAAAACTAAATTTTAATATTTATATTTATATTAACATTAAAATAAGGGTTGTGTCAGCTGCCACAAAGAAGACATGACTTGGAGGTGCAAATTACTCATATTTATTTTTTGGTAAGTTTTAAGTACATTGGATTGCCATACTTCTTTTTTCTTTTCTTTTAACTTCTGCATTATTGAAGTAATTGCAAAAGAGAGTCAGAATTCTGGTATCACCTAGAGACCTTTGAGTATCTAACAGCCGATAGTGCAAACCTTGCTTAGAAGTTGTTGATAATCATTCTTTCAACTAAATAGTGTTTGATATATGAAGATTTTGGGTAAATGCTGGGGATAAGGGCCTGTTCTATAGAGTTGTGAATTCTTCATTTTTCTCTCTCTTTCTCTCTTTAATCCTGTAACTCCTCTCTACTAAAAATGCAGAAACTGGTCGCAGAAGAGAAGGTGGATTCTTTTAATTTTCCTATATATACTCCATCTACGCAGGAACTAGAAGACCAAGTATATAGAGAAGGATCTTTTACTATTAATTCTATGAAACAATATTACAAAGACTGGATGTTTGAAAATGCTCCAAATATGTTATCAAAGACCTTCAGAGCTGCTAATGAGTCGCTTATTTGCCACCATTTTGGAGAAGAGATTATAGAGCCTCTCTTCGAGACTCATACTCAAGTACTTTACGAGAGATTGATGGCAGGAGAAGACATTGGATTGTGTCAAATTACAGTAGTTCTGTGCAAGTCGGCAACAAGATGATCGATATATAGAAAGAAATGAAAGATATTAAGATTATGGACTATTGCTCTGTCACGTTAATTATAGAAGATAATAATATTGATCACGATTGAGTATCGAACTCTTTTGATTGGAAGGATGAACATTTCCACTAGTCTTGGAAAGTGAATAAAAATGGACTCTTTATTGACTACAAAATTGTTTGATGATTTTGGTATGTTTATTAGCGATTAATTGTTTGACCTGCTCTACTTTTGTCTCTTGGGATTCTTGTGTCCAACTTGGTTATGGATTTTTCTGTTGCTTATATTGAATGTTGTCCATAATTCCTTGAGGTTTGATGCTGCATCTAGGTTGCTAATTCCCCCCCCCCCCCCCCCCCCCCCCCCCCCCCCCCCCCCCCCCCCCCCCACCCACCCACCCACCCACCCTCGGCCTCGTTTGGTTCGGAGAAAGAAAATGAAAAGGAAATCAATTCTTTGTTCTTTTCCTTTCATTAGAAAATTGTAATTTTCATCCATTTTCCATTTTGATGTTTGGAGAGGACGAGAAAATTAGAAGTAAAATTGAATTTCCTATAGTGGGAAAATGAATCCTTGGTTGGATGGGGGAACCACTTCCCCCTTATTTTCCTTCCCTATGGGAATCATTTTTCTTTCCTCATATTTTCTTTGACATACAAAATATAGGAAATGAATGACTTTCCTTTCCCAACTCCCTTTAGTTAATTAATAATTGTACTCTAATCTACACGGACACTAACCCTATACAAATATGGTGACACAAACATAATGTTGATTTTGATGTATTGATGCATTTTGGAGTGCTAATCTTGTGTCTAATTTGAGTCTGATATAACAACACACTGACAGAACATAAATTCTAGAGGTGTTACTACCTAAACTATAGAAAGAAGTGTTTGGAACACTTTGAGCTCGGAAACATACTTAATCCATGATGTATAATATTGACTTGTCTCATATAACTAAAAAGGAGATATCTTGTGAGGTTCAAGACCAACGACATATATAAATATCATACCCTCTCATTTTCTATCTAATGAGAACTAAACTTTCAATACAACTCTCTTTATATTGTCACAAATTTGTAACTCTTAAACGCTCAATCGGGTGCAAGATACAAACTTAGCTGGTATTCCGACGAGCTCGAGTAAATACGAGGTCCAACATATTATCATCACGATCCATTCAAACACTGAGCTAAATTCATATGTTTACCAAACAACACCACTACTAGGTGCGAACCACACATTTTGCTCCACATTGACCCGATAGCTGAATCCACCTTTGAAGCCAATTCGTATAGTCTCTTCATCCTTAGGTCCCGTACCTGGACAATTTTATGTACAAACGTCACCTTAGGATTGAACCAATATAATTCCTTCACCTAGGTCCTTGGCTCGGACCATATTACCTAGAATTTTTGTCTCGTCATATTACCAGAATTTCGAGAGCCGGACCATGTGGCAATGGCCTTTAAGTATCATGCAGACTCCAGGCCACCTCAATACGTATGTTGTCTGGAATTGAGTGTTCTAGCAAGCATATCATATAATTGGCCAATTAATTCTATATCTTAATCCACATAAGTAAAGATAACAAAAATGAACATAATATATAGTCGGCCGCTGATAACCCATCTGTCCGAATAAATCCGATAAATAAATATTAGATTGCCATAATTCTCGTTAACGACTTGGTACAATTTTTTGGAAAAAAAAAAACAGAGATGAGCCTTCATTCTTGGGCCTTGGTGTTTTGTCCTGAAGAGGTAGGTACATCCAATGAAAATGCCGTATATGTACTCTTTCACATAGGTATTTTTACCATAGTCCAAATGCATTGAATCTTCAGGCACCAATATGGCCAGTATATGATGACTTCAACTTCGCTTTTGGGGCAATAAATATAGTATATATTCATCATCATCCAAGTTTTCTCACATTAAAATGGGGTACACTATGGAGTATAACAAAGCTCTGCAAAATATATTTGATAAATTTTCTATGACGGGTTGTTGACAGACATCAACCATCTTTATTAGTGCTAAATTTCTAACCAATGTATCTATGAGCATAAGAGGGATATCAATATGCCAAAAAAACTAGGAGGTCAGCCGGGGAGGTTGATTTACCTTTTGGCTAAAATTTTCACCTGTAAGATTTCCCAGACGCTACAAAAAGTCTACAAATTGGTAAGACGATATAATTTTCTAAAGCGAATTGCATCTCTACAACACATCAAGCAAAGAATGAAGAGGAATGACAATTGCATCGTATAACAAAATCATTCTTCTATATGAATAGGGAGAGAATAGTTCAGAAATATCAAACTAAAGTCCATGAACATTATACAAACTACAATCAATTCATAAACTTTTCCATGTATAAAACAGAATTCACGTTACTGCCAACACAGACAACAAATTTGTACTCAATACCACCAAAACTTATAAAAAAACTCCTGCCTTAAATTAACTCCAAGTCTGATAAGCGCCCTAAAAATTAATCCCAAGGCAAATAAAAGACCCTTGTTATGTATCATGGTATTGGAAAGATGTGTGTGAAAATATAAATCCCAAATGGGTGAACATTGTTAGTGTTTTATTCTATGTGTTGTGTGTTCACAACATTCTATTGTTAAAAGATAGTCCCACATCGGAAAATTACACCAATATGTATCTCTATATATTACTTATGAAGGAATAGAGAGATGCACATGGGTTGAGGCCCAATGGAGGGTGCCATGTGGGAGAATTTTACATAGAGGTGAGAATAAGAAACCAACTTTTGGCCAAATGAAAATATAGTTAAATCTATTGGAGCTAAGCCCCGAAGGGGCTTAGCGACTCGGGCTCGGGCTAATGGGCTTTTGAGGCTTAATGTGGCTTTTTGATGGTACTTTGCACTTAGGGCTGTTCAAATTATGTAACGTCCGCGGGTCTTGTGGGCTCAGATCCGGAAATGGCTCAGATCCAGAAAATCCGGATCTGGCATTAAACCAGGGCGTGCGTTCAGAATTTGAAAAGCCCATCTCGTGCCTATAATATCAGAAGCATCTCCTCTCTCCAAGGTTACAGAAAATACTCAGAAATTTTTCCAGAGAGAGAGAGAGAAGTGCTGCTGCTATTCCGAGGAGTCGACATTTTTGGCCAGCGTTCTAAAGTTCTCTTCGAACTTGCTGGTTCCTAGAGGCTTGTCCGTAAGGCGGATATAGCTTTGAGCGCCGGTGATCTTTCACCCCAGCAGTTTTTCTTCTTCCTCTGTTGCCTTCGAGAATACTGTGGCTTCTCTTTTGAAGTTATACGGTTCAGTTGCCTTCGAGAAATATTACGAAATCTTTTTAGATTATCGTAATACAACATCACCTTCTTTAGGGTGTTGTTGCTGGAAACATTGTCTTTACAATTGTTTCTGAAATCGAGTTTTTCCATCGATTGTTCGCCAAGGGACTAACAATCTCAAAGCTATATCGAAAAGATGGATAACTCACGTGCATCGCTCGTCAATACCGACTTTAACAAGTTGGAGAAATTCGACGGCGAACATTTCCAAATCTAGAAACGAAAAGTAACCTTAAACATTCAACTCGTGGAAGCTGACCACGTGCTGAATGAGGAAGAACCGATCGTTCCAACAACCGAAACCGCAGAAGTTATTGCCGCTGCTAAGTCCAAGCAGGCAAAATGGATTAGAGAAAACAGTATCTGTAAACTGTTGATTCTCAATAGCAGGGAAGACTCTCTGGCGGAGTCCTATTCCAAGAAGAATTCTGCCAAAGAGATTTGGGACTCCTTGGGAAAATTGTATGAAGATGACGAGAATCGGTCCAAGATCTTCTTGGTTGAAAGATACCACAAGTGGACCTTCGAAGATGAGAAGGCTATGCTGCCCCAAGTAAAGGAGTTTCTGAAGCTGCACTAAAAATTGGATGATGAGAAGATGCCTCTTGTCGACAAGTTTGTCGTTGGAGGAATCGTCTCTAAACTTCCTGCGGGTTGGAGCAACTTCTATGCAAGGATGCACCGCAAGAAGCTGGACATATGTATGAAAGATCTCCTGCAAGAGATCCATGTTGAGGACGAGATGCGCTCTCAACAGAAGATGGATTATCTGTCCAAACAACTGGCGAAAGCAAATCTGGTCCAAACCAGAGAGTACAAGGGGAAGCAGGCGGCTTCTCCTCATAAGAAGAAGAAGGACTTCACTAATCTGAAAGTGAAGAGTCCTTCATTCAAGAATCAGAAGTCCAAGTCCCATGTGACTTGTTACAAATGTGGCAAGAAGGGCCACTACAAAAGTGACTGCAAGGAACCAGAAAAAGGTAAGCCTAGTAAGGTTTCTATGATTACTAATCTGGTTGCAATGATAGCACAGGTTGCAAATGTGGGGGTTGACTCGGACTGGTGGATAGACACTGGTGCGACATGTCATGTCTGCTCAGACAAGGAATGGTTCGACTCATCTGAGCCAACTTCCGAGAAAGTCATAATGGCAAACCAGGCACAAGCTGAAGTACTGGGGATCGGGACGGTGGAGCTGAAACTCACATCGGGGAACACTCTGACGCTTCAAGGAGTGAAGCATGTTCCTGCAATTGCTAAGAACCTGATCTCTGGTAGCCTGCTTTGTAACGCAGGCTTGAGGATGGACATCAATGCTGGCCGGATGGTGATGTCCAAGAAGGGTACATTCTTCGGAAAAGCTTTCCAGACTGAAGGAATGTACAAAATTCAGCTTGTTGTAACCCAGCAAAATGATATTAATGCTATTTCTACTTTGAACTATTCTTTTGAGTTGTGGCATAATAGGCTAGGACATGTTCATTGTAAAAGAATTAATAAAATGTCTAGCCTAGGACTTATCTCCAAGTGTGGGGGTAAGGTAGAGAAATGTGAAGTGTGTGCTCAGACGAAGATCACAAGGAAACCCTTTCACAGGGTCCATCGAAGCACAGATCTTCTGGAGTTGGTTCACTCAGACATCTGTGATTTCAAGCAATTCTCTACAAAAGCCGAGATGAAGTATTTTATTACTTTCATCGACGACTTCTCAAAGTATGCTTTTGTCTACCTGCTCAAGTCTAAAGACGAAGCATTCGAGAAGTTCAAGGAGTTCAGGGCCGAGGCTGAACGGCAAACTGGACAACAACTCAAAAGGCTAAGGAGTGATCGAGGCGGGAAGTATCGGTCTCTTGATTTCTCATCATTCTGTAAAGAACATGGAATCATAAATGAGACGATGGCTCCGTACTCTCCTCAATCCAACGGAGAAGTAGCAGAAAGGAAGAACAGAACGTTGACAGAGATGATGAACTCTATGCTGTTGACTGCGGGTCTTCCAAAGAGCTTCTGGGGAGAAGCTGCATTAACGGCTACTTTCATTCTCAATAGAGTACCGTATGCAACTTCGGACATAACCCCTCATGAACTCTGGTTCAAAGTCAGACCTAACTTGAATATCATTCGAGTGTGGGGGTGTCTGGCTTATGTGAAGCTCCCAGATCTGAAGATTCAGAAGCTGGGGACTAGAACTACTAAGGCTATCTTCTTGGGTTATGCCGAGAAGAGTGATGCTCGGAGATTCCTTGATATAGAAACAAATCATATCATTGAATCTCGCGATGCTGAATATTTTGAAGACAAGTTTACAAGGCACAAAAATATTGTTCTCGCGGATCTTCCGGAGAATGATGAGAGTGCAAAGCAGACAGAAGTCCTTAACGAACCAGTAGTCCAAGAAGAAGCTATTGTCGAAGAGACACCAGTTGAACCAGAACTCGCTGAGCCGTCAACTAAGCGAGTAAGGAGACCGAAAGACTTCGGAGAAGACTTCGTCACCTATCATGTGGAAGCAGATCCGCTTACCTATGATAAAGCGATGAAGACCAGAGATGTTGTATTCTGGAAGGAGGCGATAGACAATGAGATTGACTCAATCACCTCCAATAATACATGGGTATTAGTTGACCTGCCAGAAGGAGCAAGACCCATCAGATGCAAATGGATTTTCAAGAAGAAGATGAAAGCAGATGGAACCATCGACAAATTCAAGGTCAGGCTAGTGGCCAAAGGGTTTGCTCAAAAACAGGGGATCGACTATTTTGATACTTATGCTCCAGTAGCTCGGATGACAACCATCAGATTGTTAATTGCTCTAGCAGCAATACACAAACTAGTGATACATCAGATGGATGTGAAAACGGCATTCCTTAATGGCGAACTAACCGAAGAGATCTACATGCAACAACCAGAAGGATTTGTCGTCAGAGGTCTGGAAGACAAAGTCTGCAAGTTGATGAAGTCTCTATATGGCTTGAAGCAAGCTCCCAAAATGTGGCATGAGAAGTTTGACAAAGTGATAAGGTCAAATGGCTACAAAGTCAGTGAAACAGACAAGTGTGTCTATACTAAGTTTGCTGACGGAAGAGGAGTTATCGTTTGTCTATACGTAGACGACATGCTAATCCTAGGTACGGATTTAAGCTGTGTCACAGAGACAAAGAAATTCCTCTCGACCAAGTTCAGTATGAAGGACTTGGGGGATGCCGACGTAATCTTGGGGCTCAAGATCATCCGGACAGGCACTGGAATAGCACTGTCACAATCTCATTACATTGAGAAAATGCTCACTCGATACGGGTATCAAGATCTTCATATAATTGATACACCGTACCGGAGTGATCAGAAGCTGGAGCCAAATTCGAGAGAGAGCGTCAAGCAGTTGGAGTACGCCAGCGTCATCGAAAGCTTGATGTACGCTACTACTGACACAAGGCCTGACATAGCTTTTGCGGTAGGAATGCTGAGTCGGTTCACTAGCAACCCAGGCGTTGAACACTGGAACGCTGTGAAGCGTGTTATGAGATATCTAAAAAAGACTCAGACATTTGCACTATACTACAGCGGAGATCCGTCAGTAGTGGAAGGCTTCAGTGATGCTAGCTGGTGTTCAGAGGTGGAGAGCGAGTATTCTACAGGTGGATTCATATTCGCTTTGGGCGAAGCTGCTATATCGTGAAAATCGAAGAAGCAGACAATGTTATCTCGCTCTTCCATGGAATCTGAATTCTTTGTATTGGATGCTGTTGCAGATGAAGCAGAGTGGCTTCGGGAGCTCATGTATGATCTTCCAGTAGTTGGAGCTCAGATACCGGCAATCTCGATATACTGTGACAACCAGGCGGCAGCAGCAGTAGCATCAAATGAACTCTTTAACAGGAAGAAGAGGACTGTGCGGTTAAAGCACAGAGCAGTGAACGATCTCATCAAACGAGGCGTCATTGCAGTTATCGATGTTCGGAGTCAGGAGAACCTGGCGGATCCATTCACGAAAGGCCTCAAACGACAGCTGGTCGAGGACACAGCAAGGAAGATGGGTTTGAAGGCATTCTAATATTGTGTCATTATAATCCTATCAATAAATTTTATGTTATTGGTTCAAAGAGAAATCTACCAGATATCTAATTTTTTGATTCAAGGGAGGACTATTGACTAAAAAAATATTAGTTAACAGTGGGTACTTGTTCTGCGGAACATGGAAGGGTTTCGGACCCAGAACCACTGTTGTCTACTATAAATTTTCTACGGAAAATTGATCCTGTGGGAAGGATGGCATAATGCCTTAATGAGTTCTCAGACTGAGTGAAGGTCTGTTATGCTTTACAGAAAGCATGGTGGCACAACAACCACAAAGGAGTGTTACAACTTCATGCTATAGTGGGGTGACTCCACCATGAGGTTCCCAGGTAGGGGTAATGCCTCGGCTTTGTTAGCCAAGTCACAGGCGGCGTAGCACCGCATATAGGCAGGTAGCCTAATGTTGTATAATCATAAAGAGGTGTAGACAGCACTACAAAGAGGACGGTATCCTCATGTTACAGTGGCATGACACCACGAAGAGGTACCAGGTAGGGTAAATCCTCGGCTTTGCAAGCCATGTCATAGCGGCGTAACACCGCACGGAAGCGCAAGGCTTCATGCTGAGTAGTTTGGCACTACAAAGAGGATTGTGACCTCATGCTACAGTAGTATGACACTACGATGAGGTACCCAGGTGGGGTAAAGCCTCGGCGTTGAGCCATGTCATAGCGGCGTAGCACCGCAAAGGAGCGCAATGCTTCATGCCATGACTCTTTATAAAGAACTCACCTATAATGTATGGACAGAAAAATAGGCCGTCTCTTGAGGGTAAGTTTGTAGACGCCCAAAATACATACATTGAAATCCAGGCTGGCACAAGGCCTTTAATGTGCAGCCAGAAGCACAGATAACTACATTATGTGAGTAAAAAAAATTACAGCTGTGGTACAGAATTCAAGGCGTAGTTCATTCTTGTATCATACTGTTGTTCAACCCATGCGGAAAGATTCAAGTCGTCAGCGACATCTATCCTAATGCATAATGGACAGTTATTATGTGGAACGCTTAACTCATATATATAGAGATATGTGGGAGATTGTTGGTGTTTTATTCTATGTGTTGTGTGTTCACAACATTCTATTGTTAAAAGATAGTCCCACATCGAAAAATCACACCAATATGTATCTCTGTATATTACTTATGAAGGAATAGAGAGATGCACATGGGTTGAGGCCTAATGGAGGGTGCCATGTGGGGAAATTTTACATAGAGGTGAGAATAAGAAACCAACTTTTGGCCAAATGAAAATAGAGATAAATCTATTGGAGCTAAGCCCCGAAGGGGCTTAGCGACTCGGACTCGGACTCGGGCTCGGGCTCGGGCTCGGGCTTGGGCTTGGGCTTGGGCTTGGGCTAATGGGCTTTTGAGGCTTAATGTGGCTTTTTGATGGCACTTTGCACTTAGCACGACAGCTCGTCGCAAGGCGCATTGTGCGCTTTAGTTGTGCTCGTGCGTGAGCCTCTACGCGGCCCTGCGTGGCGAGCGGGGCGTACGGGGCGTACTGAGCATACTGAGCGTACGGGTCGTACGGGTCGAGCGGGTCGAGTGGGCTGTTCAAATTATGTAACGTCCGCGGGTCTTGTGTGCTCAGATCCAGAAATGGCTCAGATCCAGAAAATCCGGATCTAGCATTAAACCAGGGCGTGCGTTCAGAATTTGAAAATCCTATCTCGTGCCTATAATATCAGAAGCATCTCCTCTCTCCAAGGTTACAGAAAATACTCAGAAATTTTTCCAGAGAGAGAGAGAAGTGCTGCTACTATTCCGAGGAGTCGATATTTTTGGCCAGCGTTCTAAAGTTCTCTTCGAACTTGCTGGTTCCTGGAGGCTTGTCCGTAAGGCGGATATAGCTTTGAGCGCCGGTGATCTTTCACCCCAACAGTTTTTCTTCTTCCTCTGTTGCCTTCGAGAATACTGTGGCTTCTCTTTAGAAGTTATACGGTTCAGTTGCCTTCGAGAAATATTACGAAATCTTTTTAGATTCTCGTAATACAACATCACCTTCTTTAGGGTGTTGTTGCTGGAAACATTATCTTTACAATTGTTTCTGAAATCGGGTTTTTCCATCGATTGTTCGCCAAGGGACTAACAAACATTCTGGTGCTAAATAAGAGAGAGTTATCCCATATACCAAACCAATAATAGTTTTAAGACTGAAAAAAATACATGTTCCACATAAAGGATATATAATTTATATACTATATAATGAGAACATTTCAGCTTCACCGTAGAACTTTTTTTCCAAATATTTCCTTGCTAATGTTTACTGATTAAAATTGTTAACTAAAGTTAATAGAGATATCTAGATAATTACAAGAACTGTCTTTGGTATTCCTAAATAGTATACATGTAACCCGACTGAAAAGTTCAAAATGTACACAGACAAGATATTTTTACCTTGAACTAATACATCCATAAAACCACAGATTATATGCTATGGTGGATAACGATGAGAAACTTGACTATATAATCAGACTGAATGGATGAAACATTTGATGCTTTTTGCTCGAAGTAGAAATTTGTAACTTTGAAGAGAGAAGTGAAGACTAGTGATGTGCTTTTGTTGGATTTTTACTATGCTCTTCGAAATGCGCTTTGAAACATAACCATCTATTTTATGTAACAAAGTCAATTTCTTTGGGTGCTAAGCTCAATTTCTGCTTACCATTATCTGTCTGCGTAAAGGAAGATATCTTAATTTGAGAATTCCAGACCAAATTATATCCAAAGCCTATAAACATATCTATAAAAGAAAATCATAATTAAAATATATTCAATATTCAAATCATATTTAAACTATATATATCTGTTAGTCTCGTGGCTGGACCAAAGATGGTAGACTCTATGTCGAGATCAGAGGTTCAACATACGTTCACCTTCTGATAATTCTCGAGATCCAAGAGGAATACTATAATATGAATCTGATTACAAAATCAACAATAATCAGAAAAATAAATCTCATGTTCTGACCGTGCCTATATTTTATCATTGTACCTAGCGATCATGACTCGAATCCGATTATGCCTCATAATTTAAACCTGGAACGATGTATAGCAGAGATTTATAGAGTACATGAGTTATGAGGTAAATATGAGATAAAAATGAGCAGTTGTGATTTGAATCAAGGAATGTAAAATTGATAGATTAGAGGTTGGAGATGCACTTTAGGAAGGTGTATGATGAATCAGAAAGTATATAAAGAACGACTGAAACCAGAAATTTTGGACTTAAGGTGTAAATAATTAAGGATGGCAATCATATGAATTTAAAAGTACAAAAGATTACAGATCAGAAAGCAGAGATAGGAGGATTATAAATAATACAAGGTGGGAACATTTAATAAGATATTTTTTTGATAGAGAAATGTTTGGTCAAATGATACAGTAAAATCAAGATGAAGGATTCAAACTTAAGCATGATAATTAAATTTTGTTGAGATTTCGGGATCAAATATGAAAAATGAGGATTTAGAATCAAGATATACACATGTTGATGAAAATGGAAGTCTAAATAAATTACAGAGTGATCACATATGGCTAAGGAATGATAAATTTTTCTAATCATGACAAATTGGAGTATAGAAGTATGATGTTGGATTCTAAAATATGATATTGGGTTACCCAGGCTTGATACTGAAGTATTAAGACAAGACGAAGTGCATCAAATCATAGAGTCAAATTTTGTATATATTAGCAAGCTGAAGAAAGTATAGTATATATTGGAGAAAATATTATATGTGTTTAGTATGAAAATGTGAAAGACAAATTTTCTAAGGTGATGACGGTAATTGACAATTCAACGATGAAAACAGAAATCCATAATTGTGGATAGTGACTGTGTTTCTAAGGAGGGAAGAATGTTATTTGAGAATAGTGGATAATATTGATGAAGATATTGCACTAGATGGATTTGCTATAGGACAGTTAGCCAAGTTAGACACAAGGCTGTTGAGGAAGAATATCCTAACTGGTTTGAGGCATGATTGCATGATTGTACCCCGGCCAACAACTTAAAATTTCGAGGACGAAATTTTCTAAAGAGGAAAGGTTGTAAGACCCATGTTTATTTGTGTATTTTATTTATTTATTATTGTTTGTGAGCCTTAAACCCAACCCAACCATTTTGGCCCAATGACTTAAACCCACTAGGTTCACCCAACCCAAAACCCATTCCTCCCCACTCACCGGTTCTCCCTCTCAGATCCACTCATCCTGCGCACACACCCATGTCCTCTTTTTCTTCCTTTTTCATCTCCCGTAACATCCCCCAGTAGAGGAGGAACACCAGAAGCTTCACAAATTATTTTCTTCTCAAAAACTCCATAACTCTCTCAAATCTCCACCAAATCCAAATCCGCGACCGCCACCGCGCTCCCCTCGCCGCCCTCTCCGAATCCAGACCCCACTTCTCCTATTTTCGAGTAACCGACCGCCGGCCGCCCGGCAGCAGCCGGCAGCCAATCCTGCGCGCGTCCCGGTTCCGCGCACCTTCGTCCACGTGTCCGCCCGTGTGCGCCACGTGTCCGTGCTCGTCAATCCCCACATTGTTCCGAGTCCGAGGCCTCCCCTCGGTACTCCTTCATGCAAGCCTTGGGTAAATCCTTTCCCTTTTTTGTTTCATTTCTTCACAGAACCCATATTTCATATTCTGGTCTTAGAGACCGTTCTGTGGATTAATTGGTTTCTGTAGAATTGTTGTTTTAGTTCTGTTGTGTTAATTAGTAGCATGGTTTGTAATAATCACTTTCTAGGAAACTTTATTAGGTTGCTGATGTTTAATCTTTAATTAATTAAAATATGGATTAATGAATTAGATTGTTTAATTATGTGATTATAAACTGGGTTGTATTTCTAAAAACCTAATAATCATTTAGAAAATGGTTAACAAAAGTTTTAGTGTTATTAAAGAATTAGTAAATAAAGTTTTGTTAAAATTAATACTCTTTTTGTATGTCACCCTCACTTTTTCCAGTTAGGGGTAAAATGGTAATTTTCTATTTTATAATATTTTTGGGAATTTATTTCATGAATATTATTATTTAATTATTATAGGAGTCGGGTTCGAATTTCATCGCATTCCGAGTTAATTCGGGACCCCGGTGAATTTCGACTTGAGCCGTAATTAGCATGTTAGCTAACCATGGCCCACCATACTAAACTTTTAGGTTTAGGAGTTTGGACTAGTCTCCCATGAGTAATTTAGTTTAATTATGATTTTTATTTATTTTTAGCAATTTCCTAAACCTATTTTGGATTTAATTAACATTTAGGCTTGGGAGGGCAAACTTGTAAGTACAAGTGCCCCTACCCACCCATGCTTGGCCGGCCATGAAGGAGAACCCCCCCCCCCCTCTTTCTTCTCACTAAGCAACTCTCTCTCTCTCTCTCTCTCTCTCTCTCTCTCTCTTTCAAATTCAATTCCTTTCAAGTCTTTCTTCCTCCAACCAACATAATCTAGGTATGCTTTTAATTCCCAATTTATTACTCATTTGTATTCATCTCCCTCACAATAAATGGAGAGGAGCTCATTCTCCACCATTTGCCCACAAATTTGTAGGATTTTCCTAGAAAAATAGGTTAAGGATTTATTAGGGTTTAATCCTTTTGAGAGTGGTACTATATATATATATATATATATATATATATATATATATATATATATATATATATATATATATATATATATATATATATAAAATATATATATATATATATATAAAAAAAAAAAAAATATATATATATATATATATATATATATATATATATATATATATATATATATATATATATATATATATATATAATAACATATAATTTTTTCTCTGCCCATGATCTTCGTTCTCCCCCCTTCCCGTGCTCCAGAGTCTTCTTCGCCGGCCGGCCTAGGCCGGCCACCTCCCTCCCCCGGATCCGCCCTTGCCGCCTCGCTGTCTGCCGTCTCCGATGTTGCCCCCCAGGACGCCTGAGGTGATGGAATGGCTCCGCCAGCTTCATCTCCACTATTCGCCCCCTCCTCTTCCTTTTTCCCCTACCGCGCCTTCTCCCTCCCCGTCGATTCCGGTTGCCCCTCCACCGCAGGACCCGTGGAGCAGCCCTCTTCCCCCTGTTCCGTCCTCGAGCGGGTCGTCCTCGCTCCCGCGGCCCTTTCCGGCAGCCCCTCTGCCTCTTCCCGCCCCGGCGCTGGCCCCCGCCGGAGTTGGCGCCGCCGGCGTCCTGGCGCAGAGACCTCCAGCACCCCCGCCTTTGATTTCGAATTCTTCCCCCAACCCCTCGGGAGCAGCGCCCCAACTGTAGTACTGGTTTCGGGCCCTCCGCCCCTGTCTCCCTTGGGCCACGCGCCCCCGTGGGTTGCTTCCCGAGGTTCCCCTAACCATTTACGCGGAGCCCTTATCCCTCCCTGCGCAGTTCGTGTCTGGCTCCCAGCCCCTGCGCGCGGGAACCTACCCCCCATCCGCGCAAACCGTGTTTGCTTCCAACTCCCTTTGCGCAGAACTCCCTCCCTCCTCCTCTGCGCAGAACGAGCTTGGACCCTACTCCCTTTGCGCGGAGCACTCTCCCACCCCTGCGCAGTTTGAGATCGGATCCTCCTTTGCACATCTCCATTCTCTGTTGGCCACTCTCGCGTCGCAGCAACAATGGATGGCGCAGGCGCTCGGAGGACTCCTGACCTCTGCGCAATCTAGTGTCACCCCTGCCTTCCCCCTCGGGACGTCACCCCCCCTCTCTGAGGCGCACCCCATCCCTCACCCTCCCCTCTGCGCGCAACCCTCTCCGTCCCCCTCTGTCCCCGCGCAAACCAGTCTGCCCCCTGGTGACGCGTTAGCCCAGTGCCATCCTGTGGGCCCCCCTGGCGCCTCCGCCTACCTTAGCTCGCTTCCACCCACCCCCTCATCACCCGCCCCCTCTGATGGCCCCCCTCAGGCGGCGCTCGGCGCCCCTGCCTCTGCCATCCCCGAGGCCGTCCCCACCGGCTCGACTTCCTCCCCTGCGGCCCCCAAGGGCCCCTACCTCAGGGCGGTCGCTCCACCTCCCTCTGCCTCCTTGCTCCACCCTCCCCCTCCTGCTCCCGGGCATCCCCCTCTCCCGAGCGGCCATTATCCATCCCGCCCAGATCCCACGGGCCCCGCAACCTCTGCCTCGCCCTCTCCCTCCTTTGCCGCCGTGCTCCGCCCGGACCTTTCTCCCTCGAAGGGCTCTATCTTCCCCGACGTCCAGCTGCCAGACGTCGAATTTTCCCTCGGGCACTCATCCCCCGTCATTCCCTTCTCTGAAGCGGATCTGTCGACGCTGTCTGCGGCCTTCCCTCACACCTTCATCCTAAAATTCTCCTCCGGGTGCCCCAAGCTTCCTAGGGTGCAGGAAGCGATCGCCAAATGGCATCTATCGTCCGACTACCGTGTGGCACCCCTCGACCCCAGACACATTCTCCTGCACCTATCCTCCGATTGCGATCACAAAACCGTGTGGTCCAAGGGAACCTGCAAAATCGACACCCACCTGATGAAGATTATCAAGTGGACTCTGGAGTTCAACACTAAAGAAGATTCGGCCACGGTTGCAGCCTGGGTTACCCTCCCCAACCTCCCTCTGATCTGCTTCGTCCCTGCGGCGCTTCAGCGCATCGCAAATTCCTTCGGGACGTACGTGGCCGCGGCGCCCGAGACAAACAACCTCTCCAAAGCCCACTACGCCAAAATCTGTGTTGAACTTGACCTCTCTGAAGAACCCCCAAACTTCATCACTATCGAGCTCGGCAACCAAACCCACATCCAACAAATCCTCTACGATAACCACATATTGTACTGCAACCACTGCCACCTCAGAGGTCACAATCCTAAGCATTGCCACCGCTTGCATCCGGAGCTTAAGAAGAAGACTTCCACACAAGATAGCGTCACTTCGGAGGGGAAGCACCCCAAGCCGCCCCTTCTCCCCCTCCCGAATTCTCACATTAGATTCGACTCCAGCTTCGACGCCCCCGACTCCAGCGACCCTCCGAGCAGAGCACTGGCCCCCTTCTCCCCCCATCACATAGAGATTTCCAATAAATTTGCCATCCTCGACACTGAGGACCCGGAATCCGGAATCCCACCAGTAGATCTCAGCAACCTCGGAACTCCGGCCCCATCCCCCATCTCATCGCACGCGGCAGAAGCCTCCGCCCCAGGCATTACAGACCATCGACTACTCTCCATCAGCCAGGGAGGTGAACCCCCAGCCCTATCCTCCTTCCTTGTCACCTACCAATCCCCCAGCTCCATCCCCGTCGAAGACGCCCTCGCAATCCTCGGAGCCGAACAAGCCAGGAGAGGTCTGCAGGTCCTAGCCGCAGGAGCTCCCCTCCAACAGTTGTTGACCGAGAGCGCTCACGACTTCCTTACTATCCCCTCGGAGGACACGGCCATCGACTCAGCCGGCAATCAAATAGAGCCCTCCGACCACGGAGTGACCCACAAGTCCGCGCCGCAGGACCCTACCTCGGATCCGGCCAACCACCATCGGAGTCATTCCGGCACCGACAAAAAAGCCACCATACTTACCAGATCCGCCGCCAGACGGAACAAAAAACAACCCAACAACTCCCCAAATGCTTAACATCATATCCTGGAACGTTCGAGGTCTGGCTAACAAACCGACATTACGAAGAATAGCCAGTCTTCGGAAAATTCACAAGATCGACATCTTCATCATCATAGAACCTAAAATTCCTTCCAAACGTCTTAAATCCACCCAGTTGGCCCTGGGCCTCCCAACGGCTATTGCTGGCAGGCACGACATCTGGATTCTCGGATCGCAGGACGTTAAACTCGACATCATTCAGGACACCCGACAAGCTCTCTCTTGCTGGATCGATCACCCCTCCCTTCCGGAGCGGGCCATCCTTTCTGCGGTCCACGGAAGCTGTGTCATTGCAGAACGAACAAACCTCTGGATTGACCTTCTCGACACCTATCACCATAACCCCAACATCCCTTGGCTTTGCATAGGGGACTTCAATGCCATCACCTGCAGAGAAGAGAAAATCGGAGGCCGTCCCCCGCCCCTCTCTGCTATGCAAGACTTCAACAACTTCATCTTCAACGCCCATCTCACTCCTCTCCAGTTCAAAGGCAGCGAATTTACCTGGTGTAATATGCAGGACGGAGATCGTCACCAATATTCCCGATTAGACAGAGCCCTCACCAACGCCAACTGGCACAACATGGGGATTAGATCCTCCCTGTCCCATCTCAACTCTACCGAATCCGATCACGCCCCCATCCTGATAGAAATTAAAAAGAAATCCCAACCTTCCAAAAAGAACTTCCAATTCCTCGACTTCTGGACCGACCATCCGCAATTCCTGAGCATCGTGGCCGAAGCGTGGAACAGTCAAGACTCCCCTAACCCTCTGTTGCGGGTCTGTAACAAGCTCAAAGCCACCAGAAAAGCCCTTTCCAAATGGAGCAAACAGGCTTTTGGGGACATTTTTCAAGCCATCCGTGTCACTGAGGATGACGTCACCAGAGCCGAAGCCTTATTCCTCTCTGACCGTTCCCCGGAGGCCAGGAGAGCCTTGAATCTCACCAAAGCCATGCTCAAATTCAGGATCAAAGTTGAGACCGAGTTTTGGAAGCAGAAAGCCAGGCTGAAGTGGGACAGCGATGGGACAAAAACTCCAAGTACTTCCATGCCTGCGTCAACGGAAAAAGAAATAAACTTTCGATACACCACATTGCGGATGAGCGTGGCAACACCAGATCCGACCAGAAAGGGATTCAAGAGGCGGCCACTGAATTCTACACCAAACTATTCTCCAAGGAGAGGGTCCACAAAGATACTTCATTCCTTGAACAAATCCCCACAATCATCACCGAACCTGACAACGCTTTGCTGGAACGCCCGATATCCGAACAAGAAGTGAAAGAAGCGGTGTGGGCTTTGAACGCGCACAGTGCTCCGGGACCTGATGGTTTCTCAGGCACCTTCTTCTGTACTTGCTGGAACATCATCAAGCAGGACATCACCGAAGCGGCTACCGCCTTCCTTGAAGGAGCCCCCCTCCCCAAGGCCATATCCAGTGCCAACCTCATACTCATCCCGAAAAAAGACAACCCCAATTTCTTTTGCGATTTTCGACCCATCAGCCTTTGCACTTTCACCAACAAAATTATCTCCAAGATCATCGCAACGAGAATGACAGAGACTCTCCCCAAAATCATCTCGGAGGAGCAAAGCGGATTCGTGCGCGGTAGGAACATCTAAGACAACATCATGCTGGCCCAAGAACTCATCACCTGTATGAAATTTCCAGCTAGAGGAGGAAACATTGCTATCAAAATCGACATGGAAAAAGCCTACGACAGACTAGATTGGCAATTCATGATTTGGGTCTTCAGAGCCTTCGATTTCTCCGAGAATTGGACCAACATCGTCTGGAGATCCATCAGCAACTCTTGGTTCTCCACTGTTATCAACGGTCAAGCCGATGGCTTCTTCAAGTCCAGCCGCGGAGTCAGACAGGGCGACCCTCTATCGTCCACGGTCTTCATCATTGTGGCCGACGCCCTGAGCAGAAACCTCAACAACATGGTCAACACTCCTAACTTCCAGCATTACCACACCGCCAGCGGCTGCCCCACCATCACCCACCTGGCCTTTGCCGACGACTTACTCATCTTCTCCTCCGGAGACATTGGTTCGATGGAGGTGGTCCACAACACCCTACAACAGTACTCCAGATGCTCAGGCCAGAAGATCAACCTTTCCAAGAGCGTGATTTACGCCCACCACAGCTTCAAAATCGAGAACGCGACCAGACTCACCAACCTAACTTCCATAGCGGTGGCCCACCCCCCTTTCAACTATCTCGGCTGTCCCCTAGTGTACGGAAGATCTAACGCCAACATCTTCGAGTACTTGATCTCCAAAATCAGGAACAAGATCGAGGGCTGGCATAACGCCACTCTATCTCCAGGAGGGAAAATTATCCTCATCAATCATGTCCTCAACTCCGTTCCCATCCACACCCTCGCGGCCTGCACCCCGCCCCAAAAGGTTATCGCGACGATTGAGAAGATCTTTTGCAACTTTTTTTGGGGGCACAACAAGGGGCAAGACAAACACCACTGGGCCAGCTGGGATACCATGGCCATCCCCACCGAGAAGAGAGGCCTAGGTTTCCACAAACTGGACCACATTGTCAAAGCCTTCTCGATGAAACTGTGGTGGAAATTACGCACCGGCCAAAATCTTTGGACCAAGTTCATGAAGGCTAGGTACTTCAAACACAACCACCCGTCGATGGCCTCCGCCAACAGCAGATCGTCCGCGGCCTGGAGTCGCATCCTTCGTGGTCGTGAGCTGGCTGAGCCCGCGATCAGACTCCAACTGGGAGCAGGCGAGGCCAACCCCTTTCTGGAAAGGTGGACTGGCGACAACCTTATCCCGAACATCACCCACGTCCCCAGACACAGCAAGATCAAAGACCTTTGGAACCACACCCACAACGTTTGGAATTGGGACAGGATTCGCGAATGGTCAGGCGTCGACACTGTGAACAGCATTCGCCATCATGGCTTGACCATCGGGGACGTCGCAGACAAGCTGAGATGGTCTCCGGCCGCATCTGGCGCATTCTCCGTACGGTCGGCGAGAACCACGATTCAAGTGAACATGCCAGACCTTTTCATTTCACGTTTTTGGCACTCCTGCATCCCCAAGAAATGGTCCTTCCTCTTGTGGAGAGTTATAAAAAACAAATTGCCTACAGACGACAACCTCACCTCCATCGGCTTTAGCCTGGCGTCAGCGTGCAACTGCTGCACTGAGCGCCGGACGGAATCTATCGATCACATCTTCCAGGAGGGAAGCCTCCCCGACAGAATCTGGAGCACCCTCAACCGCCACTTCAATACCGCTCCCGGAGACGGGCGCTTTATCGATCTCCTGGCCCACTGGGGTGCCATCTCCCACGGCCACCAGATTGTTGCAGCGGCCGCCACCTGGGCTATCTGAAAAAATCGCAACAAAGCGAGATACGAGGGCCACCAATACTCCGCAGATCAGCTAATCCGAGAAATCCTCAGGCAATGCCGTAAACGTGGCTCCATCTGCTCCCACACAACGCCGGCACTCGGGCACCCGATCCTCCCTTAGCCCTTTTTTGCGTTCTTCTCCTAGCATACCAGTCAGGTGGCGGCTGCGTCCGCCCCTCCCCTCTGTTTTTCCTTTTGTGGTATACTCTGTCCTTGTATACGTGCTAGGCTTCCGTATTTTGAGCCTTGATCAATAAAAGAGGGGTTTTCTTTTATATTATATATATATAATATATATCTATATATATAATATATATATATATATATATATATATATATATATATTATATATATTTATATATATAAGATATATATATAATATATATAATATATATAATATATGTAATATAAAAAAAAAAATATATATATATATATATAGATATGTATATATAATATATATATATATTAATAATTATAATATATATATTATATTATATATAAAAAAAATATATATATATACAATATATATATTATATATATATATATATAATATATATATATATATATATATATATATATATATATACAAAAAAAATACATATATATATATATATATATATATATATATATATATATATATATATATATATATATATATATATTATATATATATATATATATATATATATATATACATGTGTATTTATGTGTGTGTATATATTGATATGAATTTAGTGTCATGAGGATGGTGGTGTTTGTGAGAGCGGCATGGGTGTCATGAGAGTGGTGAGAGTGTGTGTGTGTTTGTGTTTGTGTTGTGTGAGGGTGTGTGTGTGTTTGTATTATATATATATATATATATATATATATATATATATATATATATATATATATATATATATATATATATATATATTATACAAAACACAAAGGTTTTTGAATTCTAGGGCTGACTGTGCCAAGATAAAGAGTGGTTGGGATTTAATCTTGGTGAATCAACGGTTGTGGGGTTTTATGGGGAATCCAAAGAGTGGGGTTTGCACTCATAATAGTTGTGGATGAGCATTATTGAGAGTGGGGTTTATGGAAAATGAGCATTATTGAGAGTGGGGTTTTATGGAGAATCCAAGAGTGGGGTTTGCACTCATAATGGTTGCACCGGGTGGGGCCTCATAATTATTATTGTTCGTTTAAAATTGGGGGTCCAAGATTTGAGGGGAGAATACCTTAAATGAACCATGCCCTATGGGCACGGGTTATGACTAGTATATATATATATATATATATATATATATATATATATATATATATATATATATATATATATATATATATATATATATATATAAGTGTGTATTTATATATGTATATGGATATGGGTGTGTATGTATGTATATATATAGATATGTGAGTGTTGTGTGTATATATTCATAGATATATATAATAGATGGTTATATATATATATATATATATATATATATATATATATAGAGAGAGAGAGAGAGATAGATATAGATATCACTACAAAAAAGTTACTTTTTACGGCATTAAAATTAGAGTTATTTGTATTTACCCCCCCCCCCCCAATTACTAATCATATTTCTAATTCTCCCCCAATTTTATTTTAATTATTGTAACCCCCCCAATCCTATGGTAAAGTGCAAACAAACCCTCCTTAGATTTTTGTTTTTGCATTTGAAGAACTTTTGTTTTAAAAAAAATCCATATTTTAATTTTTGTTCAGTTTGCACCCATACCGTTAAAAGCTGTTAAAATACGTCTAAAAATAAGATTTTACCCCTCCTCCCTCTCTCTCCGGTGGTGGGGGCTTGTCAAGCGGGGCAGACCAGAGGAGAGGGGAGGGTGGCCGGCCAGCGGAGGGAGGAGGGGGCGGGTCGAGCTAGGGGTGAGCATTCGGTTAATTCGGTTCAAATCGAACCGAAAATTGAATTGAACCGAAAATCGAATAAGCAAAACTGAAACCGAATAGAATTGGCCCATAACCGAATTAAACCGAACCGAATTAAATCGGTTCGATTTTCGGTTTATTTGGTTTATTCATTTTTGGTTTATTTGCACATTTTTGTTAATATATATAATACTTAAATATACCTAAATTTATTTAGTATATATATATATATATATATATATATATATATATATATATATATATATATAAAATATATATATATATATATATATATATATATATATATATATATATATATATATATATAGGAAGCGGATCAAAAGCCCCCCTTAGAAAACTCCCTAAAAAACCCCCTTACTCTCAGCCGTAATTTAATGTTAATATTAATGTTAATATTAACATTAAATACTAAAATTGACATTAAACTTAACATTAAAATTAATATTAACATTAACATTAATATAAAATAAAAATAAATATTAATATTAACATTAATATTAACATTAAATTACGGCTGAGAGTGAGGGGGGTTTTAGGGGGTTTTCTAAGGGGGGCTTTTGATCCGCTCTATATATATATATTTGAAGCAACTGGGGTTCGAACTCCCGACCACTTGGGCCACATGCATCCCTCTTAACTACTAGGCTAGAGGTCATTTGCATATATATATATATATATATATATATATATATATATATATATATATATATATATATATATATATATATTCGGTTTTGGACCGAAATCGAAATCGAATAAAAAAAATTTAGTACTTTACCGATTTTTTTTTGAATCGAACCGAATCTCTTATTCGATTCGGTTCGATTTTCGGTCCAAAACCGAATAATGCTCACCCCCAGGTCGAGCATGGCCGGCCGGCGAAGGGAGGAGGGGGATTGGGGGGGCTGGCCAGCGGAGGGATGAGGGGGCGGGTCGAGGGGGCCGGCCAGCGGATGGGAGCAGGGGGGTCGAGGGGGACCGAATAAGAAAAAATCGAACCGAACCGAACCGAGATTCGATTCGGTTTAAAAAGATTCGGTTCGATTTCGGTTTTAAAAATACTAAAATTTCTTATTCGGTTTCTGGTTTCAATTTCGGTCCAAAACCTAAAACCGAATAAGAAATTTTAGATTTTATATATATATATATATATATATATATATATATATATATAAAATATATATATATATATATATATATATATATATATATATATATAAACAAAAAAGTGCAAATAAACCAAAAAATTGAATAAACTGAAAATCGAACCGATTTAATTCGGTTCAGTTTGATTCAGTTATGGGCCAATTCGGTTCGGTTTCGGTTTTGCTTATTCGATTTTCGGTTCAATTCAGTTTTCGGTTCAATTTGAACCAAATTAACCGAATGCTCACCCCTAGCTCGACCCGCCCCCTCCTCCCTCTGCTGGCCGGCTACCCTCCCCTCTCCTCTGGTCGGCCCCGCTTGACAATCCTCTGCCACCGGAGAGAGGGGGAGAGCATGGGGAGAGGGGTAAAATCGTATTTTTAGACGTATTTTAACCAGTGTTCTAAAAATCGGCCTAGGCGCCGCCTAGGCGGCTAGGCGGGCCCTAGGCGCCCCTAGGCGGTGGGTTTTTTGATTTTTTTGATTTTGTTTATTCTTAGTTGTATTTTGGATATTTGTTTGGGTTTTAAGATACTATTTGGATTTTAGAACATTGAAATTTCAAATTTCAAATTTCAAAATTTCAAAATTTTCAAAAAAAAAAAAAATTCTAGGCGGCCGCCTAGGCGGTCTAGGCGCTAGGCGGACCTCCGCCGCACCGAGTCCGCCTAGCAATTTTTACAACATTGATTTTAACGGCTTTTAACGACAGAGGTACAAACTGAACAAAACTGAAAATGTGATTTTTTTTTTTAAACAATTGGTCTTAAAATGCAAAAACGCAAATCTAAGGAGGATTTTTTTGCACTTTATCCGAAGATTAGGGGGGTAATACTAATTAAAATAAATTTGGGGGGGGGAAGTAGAGATATGATTAACAATTGGGGGGTAAATACAAATAACTCTTAAAATTATGGCGTGCTTAAATAGCATGTCGTAAAAAATAAATTCACGACATACATTTGAATGAATGTCGTAAAAAGAACAAAATGTACGATTGGTATATTTATTTATGATTTTTATGGCGCACATTGACCGCTATAATTGATTTTACATAGAACTGCACGACAATTTTTTTCGTACACAAAAGAAAACAACCGCCCATTTTTTCATTAACCCGCGCAATCCACTCTCACCCTAATTTTTTTTCCTATACCTCTCTTCCCATTCACTCGGCCGTCTCTCGCTTCATTTCTTTCCCTCACACATAAAATCTTTCTATACTTCTCTTCCCTATTCAATCTCTCCGTCCCTATTCAGGCCTTTTCTTCTTCTCCTGCGGATGTTATCTCCTTCGGCCTCGTTGTTATCCATTGACGGCTAATTTTCGGCAAGGAATCGTCGACAACGCGTCTTCTCCGGTGCCGGTGACAGATCAATGAGGTTTTACTGACGATCGTTGCCAAGCATTGATCGGTAAGAATCCTGCTTCCTCGAGTTCTTTGTTTTTTTTCTTCCTTTTTTCGATCGAGTGCGGTTGAGTTATTTGATCATTGATCGCGAGGTGTTTGCTCAAATTTCACAGAGGAAGTTTTGACTCCGATCTCAGCCAAGCGATTGTCGCTTTCCCGACACAGTCGTTACTCGGGCTTCGTCACGAAGGAACCGTAGCGCTCACCACCATTCATCGGAGAGCATATGGATCACCACCAGGTGTTCGAGCATGGCTCTCTAAGAAAATCGATGAGTTGGATAATCATATGTGATTTATCAAACGGCACCGACGACTGGGAGTCAGTCACGACGAGCATCTCCGATTCGAGTCCCCATCCATCATAGTTTGGTAAAGGTTTTGTTCACAAATAAGTTTCACTTATGATGCTTTCCCAATTAGCTGCTTTGATAAGCACATCTCATCTATTTTTCTATTCAAACAGTCACTATATGCACGTGTATTTTTCTATTATGCAGCCAATATGTTGATGGATTAGAAGCTTTTTTTTAAATTTGTTATGTGTTGTTAATTAGGAATTATAAGTCTGAACTCTCAGTCTTTATCTACATTTATGAAAGATAAATGTATCATATTTAGAAGGCAGTAGATAAAGATATCATTTAGAAACCAACATTTCCGAGTTCTCTCTTAGACCAAGACAGTGTATAGAGGTAGAGATAATTAGCAAAATGAAACAACATGCCATCAAAAAGGCCATATGGTGTTGATAAGTAGAAACTTTGTGTCCAATTTATGTAAAAGCATATCATCCTTAGGCATCAAAGGAGTATGTACCTACCTATGGAGATGGGAGACGTTTGAGAAGCCATGCATCCACAAAGAAGCTGATAGTGGTGAAGGGAGGGGGTGATATTGGCTCGGCTCGGCTCGTCCTTTAATAGCAGAGAACTCTTAGCTAGGGCGGTCAGTACTGCTGAGGGTGGCTGAACCTAACCAATATCATCTCATCTCTCCAACTACATCCCATACCTATCCATGAAGATCTTAAGCACCATTATATATATATATATATATATATATATATATATATATATATATATATATATATTTTTGGAATAAGGGTGAATTTATTCCTCGCATATAGCGGAAAAGGTATTAAAGTACAACATCACTATTCTCCATGTCCCCAGAATTTATGGGCCCATTACAGATACATCGAATTCTATATTATGTAGAATTCCAATCGGGGGGGTAGCTAAGCCCACAAAGATACGTCTGTTCCTCTCCTTCCAGATGTGCCAAACAGACGCAGTAAGACGAACTCTGGCTCTTCTAGCCCACCCCGGCTCACGGCCTCCGCGATCTCGAATCCAACTGAGGATGCTCCGGATGTCCCGGTCCCCCCCAACTCCTCCTCTCAGCTGAGCACACTGCTCAGTCCAGATGTGCCAGGTCTCCGGGCACATAAAGAAAAGATGTCCCATAGATTCATTTTCAACATTACATAGCACACATTTTGCATCCGGGATCTGCATCCCAAAACGGAGGAGTCTATCTCTCGTCATCAATCTACCCCGCAGAAGCCGATAGGCACAGAGTTGCATTTTCTGTGCAACGCCCTTGCCCCAAATGAAATCCACCTCCTCATCCTGATTGTGGTGGGTCCGGACCAAATCAAAGCAGCTCCGAAAGCAGAATAGACCTGACCCGCCCCCTGTACCGGGGCCGGCCCAACTCCAAGTATCCTCCGTCTGGCTAGCATCAATGGTAATAAGGTGTATCTCGGCTGCAAGCCGGGCAGTATAAGGGTAGTCCTCTGGCCTCCAAACTCCGTCTCTAATGATCCGACTGCAAGTGAGCCCCCTTCCCGCTTCCCTGTCCAACTGCCCTCCCAGAATCTCGAGAAGGGAACGGGAACCCAACCAAGGGTCCCGCAAAAGATCAGTACTCGACCCATCCTTCATGCGCCTGCAGATAGCGGTCTGGAGCACCGGACGGCATCTCTGGATGGCCTTAAATGTGACCGAGAAATTGTTGTCAATTCTGCAAGCCCAGAAGTTGGTCCTCCAAAGGTATCTGCTCGCCATCCAATCCGCCCAGAGCGACCCCCCCTTGATGAAGTTCCAAGCCATCTTCACACAAGCTGCCTTCCTAACCTCATGGAGCGGCCTCAACCCAACTCCTCCTTCCTCCCGAGGACGACATAACTGGTCCCAGGATATCGCATGAATCCCTCCCCTCCAAGAAGTTGGCGCATATAGCCTCCACCTTCCGAATAGTAGCTGAGGGTATCTGGATAGACTGGAGCCAGAACATAGCAATGCCAGCAATGACCGACCGTACCAACTCAATCCGTCCCCCAAATGAAAGCCCCATCGCTTGCCAGCCCTCCACTCTCCTCTGTGCAAAGTCTACCAAGCTATGACAGTCCTGCTCTCGTGCATAGTTGACCGTCAGCGGGACTCCCAGGTATTTCACTGGAAGCTCGCCTCTGTCCACACCCAAAGCGAAGGCTCTCTCCTCCTGAAGTGTACATCGGGAACTGAAGTAGACTCTGCTCTTCTCACGGTTCAGCTGGAGTATATATATATTTTATATATATATATATATATATATATATATATATATATATATATATATATATATATATATATATATATATATATATATATATATATATATACTTTGTGCTATGCAGCATATAGTTAGTTCTGTGCTTTCATTAAAGAATAAGTCTATTTCCTTTCTCCCTAACTGTTTGATATATATATTTGTCTGATATAAAGAAAGGCTTGCCAATAGTCCATGTCCTACAAGTTTAATTACAGCAGAATAAAAATAAACATGCAATGGACAAGGCAAACCTGATTGGTGCCCGGGAATTTTAGAGATGGTATCATGTAGGCTGTTCAACTGTTCCTTCTGACCAGTTTAGCTTAAGAGGACTCATGCTGACTGACAAGGGAAGTAACCTGATTACACACAGTCCAAAGCCATGTCTGACCATGTAAAAGCAGTGCGATCGCACTGGGTCCCAGAAACCGAAAGACCCCAAAATTTTCAACCTCAGTATATATCACTGATGTGAAATCCCCAATTTTAGATTTAGGCCTCCCTATTTTTTATAAACTGAGTAACATGGTCCTTAGGATGTCAGAAACGGCCTTGATCCTTGGTTACAAGTTCAGCGCCCTTTGATTTGATAAGGGCAGCCGAGTCCAAGGACCTGAGTTCTCAATCAATCTAAAAGTTTTATATACTGTTAGCAAACTGGGGGATGAGGATAGTCAAGCTATGTAACACAAGTAATTATTTCCTCTTACAATTCTGTCATATACAATAGTGTTGAGGTGATTTTTCGCTTCGTTAAAAATTAACCTTACATAATTCCAATTTAGTAGGAATTATTAATTCCCATTGCACAAACGTAGAATTTTGAAACTACACTAGTTTCTACGGCTTCAAATTCTCTGTTTCCTGCACTTATCTTGCCCTAAAAAATTTAGCTGCCTAAGAAGTATCAGAGCTTGCATCATCACGTCATGTATCGAACTAGTCATATTATTCTTGAGAAAGTCACGGAAGGAATGCAACACTAGTGAGTAACAAAGTACAATCTCTAATTAAATTTGGAATGGATGAGCCTGCAGGTTGCGTAGTGCACTGAGTCAAGTACTCCATGCCGCTAGCATAAAATAGTCTGGTGCATTGCTTTCATCTTCCTTGTTGTTGTCCTTTCTAGTTTTTATTTTTATTTTATTTTTTTAATTCTTGGTTTCTATTTTATATTCCCAAGTAAGATTGTTAAGTCGCACATTGGAAAGAAACCACCCTCATGCGCTTAAGACACTCACTAGAACTTTGCTAGAGAGACCTGTGAAGCCAAATGGGATTCAATGAGTGTTTCGTATCTCATTCATACTTAATAGTTCCAACAAGTAATAGCTCATTAGGTCATTGATTAAATTGCTTCATTCAATTGTGTATCCCTCCTTTGTTGGGCGTGTGCGGAAGCGTTTGCTATTAACTAGCTAAGCTTAAAGTTGCTGACACTAACTAAACTCTCTTCTCACTCTCAGTCATCAAGTGGTCCAAACTGTCACACTTGAAGACAGCAAAAAACACTTTTATTTTCTGTGCCAGACGAGTCACACCTTAACTCTTACGTTTATGATTCTAAGAATTTTATCAGATGTTTCTTTCTTATGGAGAAATATATATAAAGGCTAATTAAGTTTTGTTTAAAATATATACGATTCCAACTGTTTTCGCATAAAGTTTAAGTTGGGAGTTTTTTTTAACAGAAGCTATTTGTTTGTATTGGAGCTGCAATGTACAGAAAATCTTCACCGTCTGCTAGCTATAGTTTGTATCACATGTGTTGTAGTGCGCACATGTCATTCCAACTTATGTATGTAGGTTAATTAAGTGCCAATATTTGAATGTGTAAATGAGGTTAAAGGAAGGTAGGCTACTAAATTACAACTTATTTAATAGTTTAATACATGTTTTTTTTACATTTAAGTTAAGTTACAATTAATTAAATTTCTGATGCAACTTCAATTAGCAATACAGTCAATTAAAGCCTCCTTTGTGGCTCCATTTGCACATCAATATCTACAAATACAAGATATGTGCTCAGTCTATGATTTGCATTATTTGTTGCTGTTTTATGCTCCTGATCGAGCATACATTCAGAGGTACCTAAGCTATGGGATATTTGATTAAAGATTTTTGTTAAGGGTGTGTTGGAACTGAAGAAAGGACATCGATCTGATGCTTATTTTCTTCCTACTTTTACATCAAGTACCATGTCTGCTCTATTTAGAAGAAGAAGAAGAAGAAGAAGAAGAATTGCGGAGATGTCCATCCAAGTTGGATACATCGAAAGGTACGGGAGACATTTCTAATTCCAGCTTCCTATACTCTTCCATCAACATGCAGTTAATAATAAAGTTCTATAAATAACAACTATCAAGGGCTATTTTTTCACTTGTTAAATTAAACATACAATAACAGTACAGATATAATAACTTCACTTTATACAACTTTATAGAAGAGTACATATATAAAAGTTCGATGCATATATCCGGATCAGCCAACTGAAAACTAGCTTAAAGAAATTTTTGACACCAACTCTTCTTAAATCACACTTGAAGACAACGAAACCAGTTGTATTTGGGGTGCCAGATGATTCACACATTCTGGCTTCATGTCTGAGATTATAAGAATATTAAATGTAAAATAGAAACAAATGCACGATATCCTATAAGAAGAATACAATGAACATGCCCATTGAACAATTATGAGCTCATATTCTTTAACAATAATCCAGTACTAATCCATGACTCAAAGAAGACTCATATGGAATAGATTTCTGATAATTGCAGACTTTGGCTGGACGAATATCATTGTTCTTATTCTAGCTAGTCATCTGTGAGGTGGACCCCAAAGCTAGCAGATCATTGACAGAAAACAAATACATAGTGGGCAGAATTTATTGATTATATGTCAAGTTAGACTCAAATAATGCAGACGACAAGCCATTCTTAATCATGTGCCATTCCGCGAATAGATATATAAGGTTGTGATATTTATTGTTGGTGTACTAGGTAGCTTAGGTTAGGATTTGAGAGAGAAAAAGAGTGCCATTGGGTAGTGAGGTTGAATTGCACGAGTACCACATATTTGTGATACTGATAGTTGATTGTAGCAAATTTCTTAATTAACCATTTTAAGCTAATACAAGCAGATTACCTATCCAAGTGACCCTCAAAAGTCGATCTTCATTCCTTAATGAACTATGACATCACTTGTTGCAGATCCAAGCCTACATTTTCACAGCCCTGAATGCTTCCATGTGAAGTGCGCCACCACAACAAAAGGTCGATCTCTCTATAATGAATGCATTCAAACACACCGAAGGACCATCACTGATGATGTACATCAAAGACAAGCGAGTGAACTAAAGGCATATTATTGTCTACTACCAAGCTACTCATAAATCCTCCACCAAACCATAATACATTGGCTTCAGGTTTTTGAAGAGCTGGTCAGTGTAATCTATCAATCCATGAATGATTTTTTTTCCTTCTAATCAGTCAAAAAGATGTTTTTACCAATAATATGAGATATTGAGTGTTGACTGATGGCACTCTCTTAATTATGTGATTTAAGTAGAAATTATATCTAATATAGTGTTGTTTATGATCTCTTAAACTTGTTCCATTCAGTAATCATATATATTGTGAGCCGTATGGATGCATACTAGGTAGCACTCTCTTTGAGGTGCTTGTTGACTTGGTAGGTTTTTACTGACCGGTTTGGATTTGTCATCCTCAGGTATGGAGCTTGAGTAGGAGGACCTCTAGGAGTATCAGCAGTAGCAGTACTTCTCTGAGGAGGTTGTCGATTTCCCCAGCAACTGACCACTCATCCATAGATGTTCTTATTTTACTTTCCATGGGACTTACTTTCATAGTATACTTCTTGCCCTATGTTGGCTAGGTTGTTTCCATCTAATTTTGAGATAATCAGTTCTATGAGACATTGTATTTTGCTAGCTCATGTTCCATTGTTTATCGGGTTATCCAAGACTATATATACTTTTCATTGTGTGTTGGATTTGGATGATTTACATTATTGTTTTAATGAAAGTTATTGTTTTGATAATTTTTGTGTATATTATATGCTGTGATTGAATGTCAAAAGATAAAATTGATTATACAAAAAGCAGGATTTTTTTAAAAAAATGGAAGAGAATTTAAGGCGTGCAAGATATGTCATAATTGATATGTATATGATACTTTTGACGACATACAATGAATGTCATAATTGACTAATAAAGACATGCAAAGGAATGCCGTAAAATATTATTAACGACGTGCATTTGAATGTCGTGATTGTGTATTAACGACGTGTATATGTATGTCGTACATGTGTATTAACGGAGTGCTAATACACGCCATAATTGCCTTTTCAAGGCATGCAATGAATGTCGTGAATGAGTATAGACGACACACAATTGGGTTTAGACGATACGCAGATTATGTCGTCTAAACTACTCTTTTTACGGCATGGCTAATACGGCGTTAGCATGTGCGCCGTGTAAAGTGCTTTACGACGTACATTGCGTGCCGTAAAACACATTTTTCCTGTAGTGTATATATGAGGGTTTATAATTTTTTTATATATAGAGGGTTATATATATATATATATATATATATATATCTATATATATATATTTATATAATATATATATAATATATATATGGAGAGATAGGAGGGAAGAAGAAGGAGATGAGAAGAAGAAGAAGAAACAGCCACAGCAGCATTTAGCTGCAGTAACAACAGCAGCCCTGGCAGCAGCTGCTGCCAGGTTCAACCCCCCCTTGTTGCCTTGTTCACCTATTAATCCCCCCCCCCCTTTATCTATATATATGTATGTATATATATATATATATATATATATATATATATATATATATATATATTTTTTTTTTATATATATATATATATATATATATAGATATATATATGTATATATATGTTGGTAGATAGTAAAATTAGAAGAGAATAGGAGAAGAAATTATGGAAAAGAATAGGAAGAAGTTAGAAGGAAAGAATTAGAAGAGGTTAGAAGAATAGGAAGAAGAGCTAAAATAGGAAATAGAGGGGATCGAGTTAGAGGGCAAAACGGAGCTTGGTATCGGAATGAGTTGAAACTTGGCGTGGCAAGAATACGTGAATTAGATTTTGCGGGTAGGCTCCCGAGTGAAAATTGGCATTGTAGGGCGCCGGATCGTGCCGTACCATTGCGTATCTTGAAATATTCAAGATACCGGCAATAGGCCGTAAGATGGACTAGACGTCCACTTTACCTAGGTATCTTGGTAGGTAATATATGTATAGGCTAGTACCTTACTACCCTAGGGAGCTCGGGTCAAAATACTAAGCGTAGGTAGGCTAACTTGATAATGCCTAAGCTAGAATTTTACCCTTTTTAAGGGTAAATATGGATATTGGCCTACGGCCAAGATTTGAGTTTCGAAGTCCGATGGACTTGTATATGAGTTGTAGAGGTTGGTAATAGTTAGAAATAGTCGCCTAGACCTAGTCTTGACCCCGGTGACTTTTTACCAAAAGTCAACTATGGGTCAACGCTTACCCAATTTAGTCCCAAATTCCTTTAGACTTGTGTAGTTGACCGAAAGTCAACTATTAGTCACCATTGACCCAAGATTGACCTAGAGTTGACCAGGGTTGACCAGTTGACCAAAAGTCAACTGTAGGCCAACTCTTGACCCCGTTTGACTTTCTTCGACTTGTTTGACCTGTGATGACTGGTATGCCTAGGGTTGACTTGGTTTGGCTTAGATTGACTTGATATACTTGAATTTGTAGAAGCATGGAATTTCACAACCAGAAAGCCCATGCGCCAGACACTACATGCGTCAGAACTCGGACAGAATACTTCACAGCAAAGTCATAAGTATAGACATTTGATGAAAGACTTTTTATTTATATACAAAAGTCTATTACATGTCTAGAAAAGGTTGTACAAAGGAGAATTTTTCAATGAAGATCCTAAGTCTACAGCCAGCGGCCACCATGCGCCTTCAGATAGGCGCAGCAGTCACCATGCGCCTCCAGATAGGCGCAGCAGTCACCATGCGCCTCCAATAGCGCAGCATCACCATGCGCCGCCAGTTAGGCGCACAGATCCATGCGCCTCCAACCAGGCGCATCCCACATCTCTTCAGCAGCTCAGTTATGTGCATCCAGCTCAGTTATGTGCATCCCTTCAGCCCAATTATGTGCCGCTCTTCCAGCCAGGCTCACCTGATAAGTGCTTCGAGTAAACAAAGCATTTAACCCTCTGGCTGGAACCAAGGAAGAGAAGAGCACCGTAAGTCTGTGGCCAGGGGAGGCTTCGAAAGAGCCTCCAAAGACCAAGGAAGACCGTAATCGAAATACGGCTAAAGGAGCAGCTTTCAACACAACTAGATGGGCGACATCCACTTTGAAGAAGAGAGAGCCTAGCACCGCCATTCCGATCTACGTCCCTTCCAGAACAACAGAGACAGGCCCGAACATCCCTATCTTTCGATGCAACAGGCACCTTTCGCCTGCCTCAGAAGCCCTCGACTCCGTCTTTTGGATGTAACAGTCACCTTCAAGAGCATCAACGACGACATGATGTCTCATCTTCACCCTCGGACACTTCGCCAACAGAATGCACCCGAGAACCCAAGATCATGATTGGAAGTACGTGAGAGAGTGAGAGGCCAACCTTCTCTCCATGCCACTATTTATAGCCGGCAGATCAAACCCATGCGCCAATTGGATGGCTCTCCGAATTCTGTGCAATGAACACACATTAAATGGATGAACTGGACGCCTCGACTTCAGCCAAACGTTTATTAAAAGCACTCGAGAAGCGAAACAGCCGCATCATTAAACGTGTCGGATGCGCCAGCTGACAGCGCATCACACCCCTTCAAACACCAAGCGCTCTCCCACAAATGCGCCCTGTACCGAGCGCATCACAGAGGATGCGCCCCCATACGTCTCCATACCCTAGTGGAACGTCAACCAACGCGCCCACTCAGCTGTCCATCGAATGTCACCAACATTAAATACTGACTGACAAGTTGGCAGAACGCCTCCCCAAGCCTGAACGGTTTGACAGCTTTTGCAGAAACGAAGCATCCACAACGTCAGCATCATCATGACTTTACTTCGACGGCTACAGCCACGTGGCCACTTCGACCACCCGCATGCACCTCCGTGACCATGGCCCCAAACCCGTATGCGCCTCAAAGCCATACGCCTCAGACCCTTCACTGATCCCTAAAAACAAAGAAGAGTCTCCAGTTGAAGCTTGCATGCCCTCAAAAACCATGCGCCCCAGACTGATCTCTGATCCCGAAAGACAGAAGGAAAGTCGCTCGCATGCGCCCCAAAATGCTCGACCGAACGG
>JANAVB010002395.1:26522480-26534980 GCA_029216955.1 Iris pallida
CATGGGCGATCTTGCTAACACCGTATAATATGGTGTTTGTCTCGCAAAAAGCTGTTGAAGGTCAAGCTCTGGCTGACTTTTTAGCTGCACACCCCATCCCAGAATCCTCAAAACTCTATGAGACATCCCGGATGAGGTCCAAGAATCCAACGTCACCGAAGGAAGCTCCGTTTGGCGGATGTTTTCGATGGCGCTTCAAGAACAGGCCCTAAAGGCCAAATCATCGCAGGAGTGGGGGTAGTCTTAGTCTCCTCCGATCAGTTGGTCATCCAGCGTGCTTACTCCCGTTTGAAGCCGTGCTCCAACAATGTTGCCGAGTACAATGCACTCATTATGGGACTCCAGCTCGCACAACAGCTGGGAGTGGACCATCTGGAAGCCTACGGTGACTCAAAACTCGTCGTGAACCAGATTCAGGGGCAGTACGAGGTTCTCCATGAAGATCTGATCCCTTACCATGAATTGCATTGAACATCATTTCAACCTTCACCGGGTTCTTCATCGAACACGTACCTCGTCTACAAAACTTGGAGGCTGACGCTCTGGCTGGCCTCGCAGCCTCATTGGCAGCACCCTTTGGGACTCAACACTATGTCACGGTAACTGGCCGAGACTTGGTTTGTCCTAGAAACAACCTATGCTTGCGAGTGGCTCACGCCATGCCGACGAACACTGGTGTTAATGTCCGAGACTGGAGGTTCCCGTTCATCGACTTCGCTGTCTACAGAATCCTTCCAGAGGACCCGAAGGAAGCCGTCTCAGTCAGGAGACGCTCTTTCGATTCTACTACGATACAGCTACCAAAATGCTGTACCGACGCTCCTTCGATGGGCTCCTCCTTCGATGCTTGTCCAACGAAGAAGCAGCCGAAGCTCTTCAAGAAGCTCATGACGGAACTTGCGGAGCTCATCAACCCGGTCCTAAGTTGCAGGATCGACTGCGACGTATGGGCTACTACTGGCCAACCATGGCCGTCGACGCTGTTGAATATGCTAAGAAGTGTCATGCATGCCAACTTCATGCAGACTTCATACATACACCGTCTGAACCACTACATCCTACAGTCGCCTCCTGGCCCTTTGAAACCTGGGGCATGGACATTGTGGGACCAATCACCCCTCCTTCATCAAGAGGACACCGCTTCATCCTGGCCATCACCGATTACTTCTCCAAATGGGCAGAAGCAGTCCCACTGGCGGAAGTAAAGAGCTCCAGGGTGGTCAGCTTTATCAAACACCATGTCATTTACCGTTTCGGAGTACCCCGACGGATCATTCATGACAATGGTCCTCAGTTTATCAGCCACATTTTTAGCAGGTTCTGTGACAAGAATCGCATTCAAAATGTGGCATCCACCGCCTACAATCCGACTGCAAACGGGTTAGCGGAAGCGTTCAACAAAACTATCGTTAGGCTGCTCAAAAAGGTCGTGTCATCTAACAAACGCGACTGGGACGAAAAGCTTGGCGAATGCCTTTGGGCCTACCGCACGATGGTACGGACCCCAACAGGCAACACACTATTCTCCCTGGTCTACGGAAGCGAAGCGGTATTGCCTCTCGAGATCCAGATACCCTCACTCCGCGTAGCAATAACAAACAAACTCACAGAAGAAGACAATCAACGTCGTCGTCTGCGGGAACTGGAGGCACTCGATGAGAAGCGTCTCCTGGCTCAACAACGCATCGAACTCTACCAAGCCCGTATATCACAGGCTTTCAACAAGAAGGTCAAACAGAGGACTTTCCAAGTTGGCGACCTGGTTCTGGCAGTCAGAAGGCCGATGGTGTTAACTCACAAGACACCAGGAAAATTCGAGCCCAAGTGGGAAGGACCTTTCATCATAGAGACGGTATACTCAAACGGTGCTTACCGTCTCGCCAAACCCAATGGGGACTTGTTCATGATGCCCATCAACGGCAAGTTCCTAAAGAAGTACTATTCTTGACATCCTCCAGACATGTACTCCCCCAAAAGGGATCTGTGGGCCCAATCATCGGGGCTCATATACAATCTCCTTTCACAGACTCATACGCTTCTGGAACCCAGCTGTTCCATGGCATCCTTCAGTAGAAAGACAACCACGTCCACATCACCTCTGAGTTGTTCCTCTACACCCTACAAAGCGGAATCTTACGCTATGTAAGCCGATGCTACCCTTCATGTTTACCACGTCCATATTACCTCTGAGTAAACATCTCGTACAAACAACCCCTGTGTTTTCGTACATTGATCGCAGAACTTTCACGTCCACATCACCTCTGAGTTGTTCAGCGTATCCCCCAGGATCATTCCTACCACGTCCATAACACCTCTGAGTAGGAAGATTCTATCATTTTGAACCTAATGATTGCCATGTCCATATCACCTCTGAGCAAACATGTTGGTTCCTTCAAACTTATTATCTGTACCTAAAAACCAAGGTGCGCAAAAGATAATAGGTCCACACAGATCATCAAGTTCATAATAACAAAAATGAACACATCACAAAAAAAAGGTTGTGTACTTCTTTATTTTCTAAAAAAAAGAGAGTACAGAACTACACTATCCTCCTCAGCATACTCCATCGGCTCTTTTCCTTTGCCGGTACCGCCGCGAGGATTCTTGGGAGCCATTCTCTCAAAGAGGAAGAAGTTAGGGTTTTGAAGAAGAACTCTAAAGGAGGCAAAGGCACAGAGCAGAAGAACTCTCTCTCTCTCTCCATCTCTCACCTATATATAGGCCGTGGTCGCACACGTGAACCGATGATGAGTGATCTCAGCCGTCGCCTCGGGTTCTGTAAAGAGATAACAGCAAATACAACCAAAAGATCATCATTAATCTTTTCGGTTACCAAGGCATCATCATATGCATTAACTGAGAGGAGCATGCGCCCGAACAGGCATGCGCCCAACAACCAATGCGCCCTGATCGCCATACTTCTTATTCAAAGTATTCTAAAACTTATTCAAAAGTTTTGAAAACTTTGAAGGGGGTCTTGTAGAAGCATGGAATTTCACAACCAGAAAGCCCATGCGCCAGACACTACATGCGCCAGAACTCGGACAGAACACTTCACAGCAAAGTCAATAAGTATAGACATTTGAAGAAAGACTTTTTATTTATATACAAAAGTCTATTACATATCTAGAAATGGTTGTACAAAGAAGAATTTCTACAAAGGAAAGATCCTAAGTCTACAGCCAGCGGCCACCATGCGCCTTCAGATAGGCACAACAGTCACCATGCACCTCCAGATAGGCGCAACAGTCACCATGCGCCGCCAGTTAGGCGCAACAGATACCATGCGCCTCCAACCAGGTGCATCCCACCATCTCTTCAGCAGCTCAGTTATGTGCATCCAGCTCAGTTATGTGCATCCCTTCAGCAGCCCAGTTATGTGTCGCTCTTCCAGCCAGGCTCACCTGATAAGTGCTTCGAGTAAACAAAGCATTTAACCCTCTGGCTGGAACCAAGGAAGAGAAGAGCACCGCAAGTCTGTGGCCAGGGGAGGCTTCGAAAGAGCCTCCAAAGACCAAGGAAGACCGTAATCGAAATACGGCTAAAGGAGCAGCTTTCAACACAACCAGAGTGGGCGACACCCACTTTGAAGGAAGAGAGAGCCTAGCACCGCCATTTCGATCTACGGCCCTTCCAGAACAACGAAGACGAGGCCCGAACATCCCTATCTTTGGATGCAACAGGCACCTTCCGCCTGCCTCAGAAGCCCTCGACTCCGTCTTTTGGATGTAACAGTCACCTTCAAGAGCATCAACGACGACATGGCGTCTCATCTTCACCCTCGGGAACACTTCACCAACAGAATGCACCCGAGAACCCAAGATCATGATTGGAAGTACGTGAGAGAGTGAGAAGCCAACCTTCTCTCTATGCCACTATTTATAGGCCGGGCAGATCAAACCCATGCGCCAAGTGGATGGCTCTCCGAATTCCGTGCAATGAACTCACATTAAATGGATGAATCGAACGCCTCAACTTCAGCCAAACGGCTATTTAAAAGCACTCGAGAAGCAAAATAGCCGCATCATTAAAGACGTGTCGGATAAGCCGGCTGGACAGCGCATCACACCCCTTCAAACACCAAGCGCCTTCCACAGATGTATCCTGTACCGAGCGCATCACAGAGGATGCGCCCCCATACGTCTCTATACGCCTAGTGGAACGTCAACCAATGCGCCCAATCAGCTGTCCATCGAATATCACCAATATTAATTGCTGAACTGATAGAGTTGGCAGCACGCCTCCCCAAGCCTGAACGGTTGACAGCTTTTGTAGAAAATAAAGCGTCCACAACGTCAGCATCATCATGACTTTACTTCGACGGCTACTGCCACGTGGCCACTCGACCACCCGCATGCACCTCCGCGGCCATGCGCCCAAACCCGCATGCGCCTCAAAAGCCATACGCCTCAGACCCTTCACTGATCCCTAAAGACAGAAGAAGAGTCTCCAGTTGAAGCTTTGCATGCGCCTCAAAAGCCATGCGCCCCAGACTGATCTCTGATCCTAAAAGACAGAAGGAAAGTCGCTCGCATGCGCCCCAAAAGCCATGCGCACAGAACGGTTCGTGACTTCTAAAGGTCACGAGCCAAAATCTCATCATGCGTCTAATCCAAGGAGCATCCCACCAAATTATCCCCCCATCAGATCCGAGATCTCCGAGCCATGAGTCGACGACACGTCTCCTTTGACTCAACTCATCCAAGATTTCAGCAACAGAAAGATCTTCTCCTTTGCTACGTGCCGGCTAACAACAGCAGTATGAAGAATTCAAGCCCTCGAGTAGGGTGCATCATCCATACGCCTCCATCAGCAATCTCCACGTGGCGTTCCCACGTACCGGCACATCCTACATATGCGCGCATGAGCAGCCAACCTGCCCAGCTATAAATAGAGGGATCATTTCCTTCTGAGAGACACCTACACACAGGGGACATCGCATAGAATCCACAGAGAATTACCAGAAAGACAGAGACAGACACTCAACGTCTTCCTCCTCTCGGTAAGCTCCAGCACCCAGAGCAATCTATACCTTCAGAGAACCGATAACCGTCGTCAGCCCGTCAAGGGACTCAACGTATTACCACTCGCTCCATTGGCACTAAGGACTCAGATTAAACAAAAGTGTACTCCTAGGACTACATCTAAGTCCTATATTGTAACACTGTTCTGTTTGTGTTAAAGTTTTCAATCAAATAATTTTAATGGCAAACAGACTTGACCTAGATAGACTTGACAGGACTTAGTGTGACTCAGTGAGACCTAGTTTGACCTAGATTGCATATCATTCATTGTGAATCATTCCTAAATTTGTTTAAACCTAAATTAACATACAGTATCTCATCTTTAGGTCTCTGATTTTCTACTCTGAGCATTGATATACCCTACAGCTCAGGACAACAGGCGAGTACATTCACTGATAGTTTTTATTGTCTTGATATTTGCTATATTCGATTCAGTCATAGTGTCTTACTTGATTCTCAGACACGATAGTTCACGGACTAGTATTGTCAGATTCCTGTCATGAGATGTCATTCCTGGATTTTTGGGATACTAGTACTTTCTTAGTCTTGATTCTTGTACTTGTATTGACGCCGATTCCAGAAGAGGACTTGGTCCCCTCTTAGGGAATCCCGCGTCATGACGTGCTATGTCCGAATCCGTATACTATTCGGGGAATGGGGAATTTTATAGATAGTGTGATCAATGCCCACCTTGAGTTACTACTTGTATCATAGCTATACCCTCACCTCACGATAGGTATAGCCTGACTTGTGCTACTACTTGCTCCATAGGTTACCATCCCGGCCAGACCGAGTCCACGTACTTGTAGCCGGTCGGCTGGAAGCCTGATTCTTGACCCATACCGATCACATTAGGCTATAATATTCGAGGCACATTTATATTTACTTTTCTTGTCATATATCATGTTCTGTTCTACATTCAGTACTTTCTTATCATGTATGATATACAGTTACTCACATGCTCTACATGCCTTTACTTTGTACCGTGATTGGAGACTAAGTTCTGCTCGGGAGAAGAGTTACAACCTCGGTCCTTGTTTGGTTTAAGGGTTGTAACTCGGCTTTCGAACGGTTTCCAAGTTTTCATATATCTTTGTCTCATAGTTCATTATACTGTCTCTTATAGAACTTGTCAATTCACATGGAACTGCTGTTAGTGTTTGTACTTGCTCATTTTCCTGACAGGATACCGTTATGATATATTACAGATAACTCTGAGGCGGACTGCTCGACCTATTATGGGCTCGAGTTAGATGGAGTAGCCTTGGATCGTGGCCTTATAGTAGAGCCACTAGATTTGAACTTCCAGAGTAGTGTAGGTTAGCTAGGTTTGACTGGACTGCGATCCAGTTAGCTTTACCAGACTGTAGTTTCTACATATTATTTTGATACCCTGTGATGTTGTATATATCTGGGCTTGTATTGGACTCTGGACTTATTTACTCTTTCATCTATCATATGTCTTTCCTTCTGAGCTATCTATCTTAGTTTTATTCTGTGATTGAGACTGTATTATTATGTCACCTCCATTCGGAGAGTATATACTGTACAGGTACATTTATACTGTTATTCGTAGTATTTACAGATGTTATATACAGCGTTCTACCGCCGACACTGCAGCGTAGGCTGGACGTACCCACGTGCTCATGCCCCTCATAAGGGTGTGGATCGTGACACATTTTTGTGGTGGCCCACGCAGGTCCTATGTCGCAATTAGTGCGATCTCGTAATGGTGCTCGATTTAGAGTACTAATTACAAGCCTGCAATTAGGACGTAGGACCTAGGACGTGATAGGAGTTTCTCAATCACACCTAGAAAAATTTTTGATCTTTTGATTATCATGATTATTCACCTTGTATTAAATTAACTGTCCTTCTTTGATAATCTACTCATGTGCCATATTGATTTCTTTGTTTCAATTCGTCTCCAGGATGACGAAGATGCATCCGCAGGCCTCTGGATCGAGTAACTTGCCCGAGAGATCTGACCCGGCCGAGGAGGAGGTTCATGAGACTGCCCCCAGTGATTCCACTATCCCAGAGACCCCGGCAGTTGCACAGGGAGGTCTACCACCTCCATCCCAGAGGGTTACGGCCATTGTTCCAGAGATACTGCCGCCACCACCACCGATACTGACGGATACACATCATATGTTCCTTCTCCTTCAGCAGATGATGGAGACACAGCGAGCCCAGGCAGAGGCATCGCAGCGCCAGTCGGAGGCGTCACACCGTCAGATCGAGATGCTGAGGCAGAGTATAGAGAACTCGTATCAGCTTGCACTGGCAGCAGTAGAGAGAGTGGCACCGGGTACGGTGTAGGGCCCTACTGGCCAGCAGCCGTACCAGCAGCAGTCCAGGCCAGGGACAGTATTGGACTTCAGGAAGATGAGCTCCAGGGACTTCACAGGCACAGAGGGCATCCTCTATGCAGACGACTGGCTAGAGGATGTACAGCGGAGCATGAAGCTGGCAGAGCTTCCTAGATTACTTTAGGTTTCGACCACAGCCAGCCGATTCTTCGATATTGTGCTGACATGGTACCGCACGGATCCTCATGCGTCGGTGAGAGGGATGACTTGGGAGAACTTCCGGAGGCTCTTCAAGGAGAAGTTCTTCCCGAACGTGGCTCTTACAGCATTGGAGGGCCAGTTCGTGGGTCTAGTGCAGGGGAACTCGTCGGTGGACGAGTATGCAGCTGAGTTCTTCCGCCTTAGCAGGTTCGCTCCCGATATGATCTAAGATAAGGGGCAGAAGGCTCGTAAGTTCTGCAGGGGACTTATTCATGCAGTGTGCACCCGCACCTCGGGTCGCCGTGATGTGACGTTCGATTAGATATTGATGGACGCGCAGATTGCAGAGGAGGACTTCGGCCTCAAGCCGAAGAGGAGCGGAGATACTATGGGGGCGAGTTCCAGTGCGGGACCGGCCAAGCGTCCCCATATTCAGCAGCGGCAGAGGCCGTTTCAGCAGCAGCAGCCTCTGTTGCAGATTCAGCAGGCACTGGCGCGTGCCCAGCAGCATCAGGGTGTCACCCTCATTTCCCGTATTTTCCGTATTTCGTATTTATACTCGTATCTGGATTTTTGGCATGTATTTTTTTTTCTCAACTTGTGGAATTTTGGTATTTCTCGTATTTTGGGTTTTGGGCTTGGCTCGGTTTTAATTGGTTTAGAATCGGTTTGGTTTGGTTTATGTGTTGGAACACCTTAGCCCTAAGCTCCACCCTCAAACACACCACAACACCCTCTTTATAATTCCACCAACCTCTTCTCTCTCTTCATAACCACCATTAATTTCTTCTTCTTCTTCTTCTTCCTCCACACAACTCCCCAACCCTTAGGCAAGTGCATCTTGCCACCACATGAGAACCATATTTTTTTGTCCATTTGCTAGACTAGGACATGGTGATCAACATTAGTTCTTGGCATTTTGTGATTTGGAGTCTCCATTGTTCTAGATCTAAGTCTTCCTATTTTCGGATTTTGTATGTTTTGATCTATTTCGGTTGGAGTTTTGTGGGTTCTGATGTTTCTGTGTGGAAGAGAGTTTAATTTCACACAAGTTAGAACTTTGGAAATCCGAATTTGGAGTTCGGATGACCAAGTTATGTTGTTTTGAAGTTTTGGGTTCTGCCATGGTGCTCTTGCTGTTTGGAGAAGACAGTGAGCAGTGTGCATAGCTTCTTAGCTCACGCACACTGGGCTACGCGCTCTCTTTAGCGCTGCGTACGCAGACTTGAGTACGCTTCCTGTTGGAAGCGTGTCTCCTTAAGCCTGCGTGACTTTCTCACGCACGCTGCTTGAGTGAGCCTGCGTGACTTTCTCACGCACGCTGCTTGAGTGAGCCTGCGTGACTTTCTCACGCACGCTGATTGATTGAGCCTACGTGACTTTCTCACGCACGCTGCTTGAGTGAGCCTGCGTGACTTTCTCACGTACGCCGCTTGAGTGAGCCTGCGTGACTTTCTCACGCACGCTGCTTGATTGAGCCTGCGTGACTTTCTTACGCACGCTGTTTGATTGAGCCTGCGTGACTTTCTCATGCACGCTGCTTGAGTGAGCCTGCGTGACTTTTCGTATGCTGCTCCCCTGACCCCTTGTTTAACCCTTGACCCTTGGAGTTTTGGTTTTATTTCTTTAAGCTTGGCTTTTCTATGACCCTGTATATTGATATTTTATTAGATATTTTACGCCCATTTTATATCCTTACGCCTTTTGTCATGAACTAGATTTTACTTAATATGTTTGGAATGACTATTGTACATGGCTTGGTATGGCAAGGAACTAGCATAACACGACAGAGACCCGTAGTGGAGCACTCCTGACAAGTGCCCTGACATGATTTATCTTGATAACTTGATAGTGGCCCGTGACGGCACACTCCTGACTTGACATGACCTGATAACTTAACTTGACTTGCCTTGACACCGTGGGTAGTTCTTTCTTGCTTGCTTGTCAAATCTACTTGTCCTGTCTTGCATCATGTCTAGGATGGGACTCCTGAGTACCACGGTCAGGAGTACCTACTAAAATGGATTAAGGTTAATAACTAGAATAACACAGTAGTCATGAAGAGATTGACACAGCTACAGCCAATCTCGTTACCTGGGCGCTCTTGGGATCTGTAGCCTACCGTCGAGTAGGGCACATTTCCAGCACACCGTCGAGTGTTGCACCCTCTAAGTCACCTAAGGGTACATGCGTTCCTGGACGATGTACCCACCTGAATTCAACCCCTAATTTTCGACCTGGGTAACCTGGATGGTCTGCAGGGCTTGTGGCTGTAGAATAATCTCACTGCATCTTGTTAGTAATTAGGCCTGTGATAACCCTAGTTAGTTAAAGTAGTAAGCCGTAGTACCTGCTTGGCCGTGATTGATTGAATGAGGTATAACTAGTCTAACCATGTCTTGATCCAGTACAAGATTGCTCCCTGTCTTGATTTCTTGCATTATTATCTTGCCGATAAATGGTGGGAAACCAAGTTCTGTTCAGATGAAGGGTTACAACCCCGGTCCTTGTTTGGTTTACGGGTTGTAACCTGGCTATCGGAATAGTTCCATGGTTATCTCGTCGTATATCATCCTGGCATGTTTTCGTAAATTTTAGTTTTACTATTAAATTTTCTTGTGCTGATTGCTGGCTTTTGTTCTTATTCTGTGGCCCCCTTGTGGCACTTGCTCTTTCTGGGGTTGACCCAGCTGGTTTTGTGTGGCCAGATTTCGGAGCAGCTCCCGAGGATCTACCAAGCTTCCAGCCCGATGGTGGTGACTAGAAGGAACCCGGGCTACGAGTGGGTTTTCTATTTTGTTTCGCTCACTCTATTATAAATTTATTCTTTTGAGGCGTTTAGCCGACGAGCACCTGTTAGCTCGATGTACTTTTACTTACTGTCTGCCTACGGGCTGTAAAACATGATTAACAAATCCTAGGGTTGATCATGTATGACTTAAACTCTTGCTAGTCCTCGTATTTTGTACGACTAGCTTCATGATCAGCTGAATATGTAATATTTGGGACGCCTTATTATTGTATATTTAATGATCATACATCTTGCGACCTTACTTACTTGCTTGTGATTAAGACACTAGGCTTGTTCATGACCATAAGAGACTGTTGGCTCGTAGTAAACCCTCATATCTAGACAGCCGTGACCGTATAGTTGAGATGTATTCTATCTCAATATACGTTGCTGGCTGTGTCTGCCCCCGCTCTCCAGTATTCTGGTTCTGGGGCGTGACACAGGGTCAGGGCCAGAGGCAGACCCAGCAGTGTGCTTTCTGCGGAAAGACGGGGCACAGCAGAGACGTATGCCGGAGGAGGCTAGGCGCTTGCCTATTCTGCGGAGGGACCGACCACCAGCTGAAGGGCTGCCCTGCTCGGGCAGCCAAGGAAGGCCAGGACAGGGTGCAGCCGGCTAGAGGACCAGCGGTTCAACAGAGGGGTCCTCCACTTCAGACCCACCAGCAGCATTTTGTCCAGCACCAGAGGGGAGCACCCGTAGGCAGGGTGTTCGCTTTGGCAGCAGAGGAGGAGGCAGAGCCCGTGGGAGATGTTGTAGCAGGTCATGTTCTCCTAGATTCTTTCCCTGCTTTGGCCTTATTTGATTCTGGGGCGACCCATAGTTTTGTGTCTGTTTCTTTTGCTCTGAGACACAATATCATTGCTTAATTTATGGGTAGGACTTGCAAGATTATGACCGGGGGAGGCATTATCCTGGTTAATAATATTTACAAGGGGCGGAGAGTCACTCTGAGAGGCCGGGACTTGAGTGTGTGTCTGCTCGTAATGCCCCTACCGAGATACGATATGGTACTCGGTATGGATTGGTTGAGCATGCACCATGCTAGCATTAATTGTAGAGGAGGCAGAGTTCTTTTTAGGACGTCGGGTGAGCCAGAGATCGAGTTTGCTCGAGGAACAGCGGAGCCGGAGGCTGGATTCTGTGGAGCTTTGTTGGCGGGGCAGGATTTGCCACATCCGTTGATTGCTGAGTTCTCGGATGTCTTTCTCGAGGAGTTGCCGGGGATGCTGCCAGACAGGGACATTGAGTTCTCCATAGACTTGGTACCGGGCGCCGTGCCCATCTCACAGCATGTCTATAGGGTGAACAACAGCGAGTTGATAGAGCTGAAGAAGCAAGTCGACGAGCTGCAGGACAAGGGGTTCATCAGATCCAGTTCTTCGTCCTGGGGAGTGCCAGTCCTGTTCCTGCCGAAGAAGGATGGTACGTCCCGCATGTGTATTGATTACCGGGCGCTCAACAACCTCACTATCAAGAATAGGTACCCTTTGCCAAGGAGCGACGACTTGTTCGATCAGCTGAGTGGGACAAAGGTCTTTTTGAAGATAGATTTGAGGTTCGGGTATCACCAGCTGAAGGTGAGGCAGGATGACATTCCCAAGACGGCATTTCGGACTCGGTACGGCCAGTACGAGTTTACAGTGATGGCATTTGGGTTGACCAATGCTCCCGCGGTGTTCATGAACTTGATGAACAAGGTATTCCATTATTACCTTGACAAGTTCGTGGTGGTCTTTATAGACGATATCTTGATCTATTCGAAGACACAGGAGGAGCATGAGGAGCACTTGAGAGTTGTGTTAGAGACTCTGAGGAGGGAACAACTCTATGGGAAGCTTTCGAAGTGTGAGTTCTTCTTAGACCAGGTGGAGTTCCTAGGTCATGTTGTGACCGAGCACGGGATTTCAGTAGACCAGAGGAAGATTTCGGCAGTAGAGTCTTGGTCTACGCCCAGTTCAGTTGCCGAGGTTCGGAGCTTTCTAGGTTTGGCTGGCTATTACCGGAAGTTCGTCCAGGACTTCTCGCGGATTGCAGAGCTGATGACTAGACTCACCGGAAAGGACGTGGAGTTCGTCTGGACTGTTGAGTGTTAGGCTGCATTCGATGAGCTGAAGAGGAGGTTGACTTCAGCTCCGATCCTGACTTTGCCATCTGGGTCAGGAGGGTTCT